>CANXYI010442532.1:0-10598 GCA_948208565.1 Hura crepitans | reverse complement strand
TACTAGAGTCCTCTTTACCTATTCAAATCAAAAAGAAAAATGTGTCATATCAAATCAAAACAACACAATGATCAGTAAAAGTAAAAAAAAAAAAGTATTATACTAATGTGGTGTTCTTTGGCTCAAAGGGAACTGTCCAATTGTCCTTAATAAGAAGGTAAGTAGGGGACAACTCTCTATCCATACCATATTGCATGTAGTTCAGCTCTAGTATGTTAGTCAAAGTGCCCATGACTTCATTAGGCGGTGATAACTGACCAATAGGCAGACTAGAAACTCCACTCCCAGTAGTATAAGCAGGAGGAGGTGAAAATTGAGAACCAGAAGAATAAGAATAGTTCTCACTCTTTTTCTTGCTGAAGAAGGTCTAGCCTCAGAGGTGGTGGTAGTAGTAGGTTATAACACAACACACATTCAGGATATGTTTTCTAAAATAATGACCAAAAGACCAAATAATTTACCTAAGGAGGAAGAGGTCCTGAGGTATAAGGAACTCGAGGCAGCAGGTGAGTAGATGCCTAAGAAATGTAACCCTCTCTATCACTCTTTACTAGTGTACTCCCTAGGATACCTACGATCATGCTGCGGATAAATTCCAAATCATCGATGTACCTCTCGAATAACATTAAGTCGGGAGGACTCTGAAGAACATGATATGCATCAAGCTCCATATGCTAGCCTATTATTCTCTCTCCCAAAAACCACAAGTAAGCTTTTAGAGTGATCATCAATATCCTATGAGAAGATAATTCTCGAGTAGAATGTAAAAAATCTGGCATCTCTTTAAGTGGGAAAATCCACTATGCCAAGTCAATCTACAAAGGTAAGTATTAGTTATAATCACCTAAATTACTAATAATGGGTTTTCATGTCCAGGAATACTCATATCGGACCAAGTTTTATAACTGAGATATTAATAATGCTGTATTAGAGAAGATATATTCCAAGGTCTCGAGGATGGTTGAACCCATTTATCCATCATTGGGTATTGATGAGGGAGACAATAAATGTAGCTCATATGCCCAAACCTATAAAAGCAAAGGCATAAGATTAAAATCATAAAAGACTACGTGCAGTGAAAAAGAATCAAAATAAATTACTTACCAGAACACCTGACTTGAAACCCTACACAAATCAATAACTTTTCTTAGTGCGAACTACCGTGTCTAAGCTTCAGAAAACCCAGCTAAGAGAGGAATAACACCAGTTCCAAGAGCCAATGTTCTTAACCTTCTTTAAGATAAGAAGGATGCTCCAACTCACATTGCCATTGGTATTGGCAAATAATGTTGTCTTAGTAAGTAGAGGAGGAAGCAGTTCACATACTAATCAACCTTGGAATGACCTAATAGAGTTATGTCCATCCACCTTTCTTGTAAGTCTATGCATCGGATGCTCCCAGAATAATCCTAAGGAACAAAACCCAATAACTCCCTTACCTCATGTAGTCGAAGTGAGGGGTAGCAGTAGCAAACGTTAAAAGCAATGGCTTGCCCTATGCATGGCACTCCAGTGATGAAGCCCAATAGAAGGGTGTTATGGCTAATTCTCTAAATGACAGGTGGAGTGTGTGTGTCATGTCCATCCACCTGTCCAGAAGAGCTTTAAGAGCCTGCGAATCTCAACGAAAATCTCTGCTAACCAAGTGATCCAAGAATGTTTGGAATCTCATCACTTTACCCTATTTTTGACTGGGATAGGCATTGTGGAGTACAATTGTTGTGGTCTGGATAAGGTGCCCCCAAAATTTAAGATGTGTCTATAAAAGGTAAACATATATAAGTAAGACAAACATTCGCACGAACAAAGGATTCAAGAAGTCTGCATGGATAATAAGTAGATGGGCCACAATAAGTTCACACAGACCATAGTTTTCTAGAATGTATAACTACTCACAAACATGTAACAAGTCCGCACAGACATCATACATAAGTAAACATAAGTCCGCAAGGACTCCAGATAGCTTTAAATAAGTTTGCACAGACTTTACAATTTATCGCATATAGAATATCCTAATATCCTATACTAACTATAGTGAAACTAGTAATTAAGACAAGGTTCGCACGGACCTAGGCAGCCTTAGGCAAACTAAGTCTGCATGGACTTATCAAACCAAAGATGACATATAGTGTGAAAACAAAGGAAAAATGTAACCAAATCACAATGGGACACATAGAGGTAAGAAAATGCACTTGAGGGCATACTTTTAAGCATGAATGGTGGTCCAAATCTATTAAAATAGGAGTTGGGTCACTAAGGGAGACTCCATTCATCGAAGCAGCACTCTATGGGTGGTTAAAAGCCATGGAGGGCATAAAACCCTTCGAAACTAGCATAGAGATGTCCTCCATCGGAAAAGGAGATGAAGAAAGAGATTCCACACTCGTTGAAAGAAGACAAGTCACTGGAGCTTCTTCCCTTGATGTGGTGTCATTAGAGGAAGTTGAGGGAGAGTCACCATCAGACTATGTTTTGAAGAGAAAATAGAAAAAATAAAGGAATGAAAATGAAAAAGAAAAGGAAGAAAGACAAACAGTTATTGATCTATTGTGAAACATCCGCATGGACTTACTGTACTAATGTCTGCACAAACTTAATCTAAGCACCATCTGTATGGACTTACGTTAAGTATCATTCACACGGACTTACTATTTTCATGTTCGTATGGACTTACTTTAATTTTGTTCTCATGGACTCAACTCACTCACAACCATATAATCTTCACAAATTGTTCAATGCTAGATCAAAAGCTAGGTATGTATCACAAAATTTGCTATATCAAACTAATATTAATTCCTATCACATTCTCTTTTATAGGATTTAAATTTTCTCAGATTCGACTCCATGTCTAATCCAATTTTCTAGGATTCAATTTCGTGTCTAATCCAAATTTCTAAGATTCAACTTGGTGTTCAATATGATGTTATCAAGTTTGACTCTATGTTAAATCTATAACTTTGTTAGGTTCAGCCTAATAAGTTAATCCATAAATCTATTAGGTTCAGCTTAACAAGCCAATCCATAACTCTATTTGGTTTAGCTTAACAAGCTAATTCAAAACATCATTCAACTGGTAAAATCTCATCAATCAAATAACCTTAGGTACCTATATTCGGATGGAAGAAATAAGCTCTTGACACTTTCAGGTAAGTACTTTTAACTTATTTTTAGCATTTCACAGCACACACCAAAGTGGGGGTAGCTGTAGATACCTTACCTTTTGGCTTATGATAATCACTAGAGATAGGCTCTTAAATAATGGAAAAAGCCCTTAGAAAGCAAGTTTGTATGGACTTATTTTAGGGTCCGCATGAATATACTCTACCTAGGTCCGTACTAGCCCAATCAGCTTTACCAAGCCCAAGGCTCATGATCCGCCCGGACAAAGTCCAAGTTCATATCCGTATGGACTAAGTCAAACCTAGCCCAAAGCCTATAGACTGATGGGAAATCATATAACCTAGGTTCGCATAGACTAATATAAGTCTATATGGAATTGCCGATGTAAAATCTTCCAAAAGTGGGATTTTTCTATTTAGACTATAAATTCTAATCCTATTAGTATTCTGCTTCATTTAAATGAGAAACTCTTAAACCTAAGCCTATAAATACCTTTCTTGTGTATGAGGAAAGGGAGAAGGCTAAGAATAAAATTCACAGTAGCTAATAAACCCATCCGTGAGTCCAGGAGAGGACTTTAAAGAGAAATCGCTCTATTAGTCCTATTAGCCTCACTAAAAATAATTCTTTCTATACTCTTACACCTTTTGCTATTGCTTCAAGAGTTTATTCACAAGGTCATATTTGAGGTCTCTTCTATATATATTGATATTATTTTCATGGACCCATGATCTCTAAAGTTTGATCATAAGTAAGGTGATTCCATGTAATTCCCATTGTGATCATAGGAGTAGGTCATTATTTTATATTATTTCATAGTGTACAATTAATTGCCATTACATCATATTCATTCTGTTATCTTTGTCTAATTATACATACTTATTTGTAAACATGATGAAGTCTGCACGAACTTATTTTCTTAACATATGTATGATATGTAGTCTGCACGGACTTATGTTCAGTAATATTGTTTATTTGTCTTATATATCATGCTTTAATATATCTTGTTTACCGTATTAATGTTATTAGAATGTTGTATAATTATCTTGTTCTCTAAAATGTATGTTGTCAATATATCAAAATTATTGTATAGTCTATATGAACTCCCTCTCATGAGGAGTGTTGTCCATGTGGATGATTTTGTTTCATTCTTATGTATTCAATCTTTAAGTCCACACAGACTCTCTCTTATGAGGAATGTTGTCTGCGCGGATATCTACTTTGAACTTTAGTTTCACTTGTATTTGTATTTCTTATCTTCTTTATGAGTATATATGAATCTTTTATCTAGTATCATTAAATCTTTTCTTTTGAGTTGTATATAAGTGACCCTTCTCATTGGAGTGGAGGTCCAGACGGACATAATATCCTTTATAAGTAGTAGTCTGCATGGACACTAGTTAGAGCTACATAAAGTCCGCATGAACTAATTGATGTATAAATAGGACCATTCAAGTGCTTTGTTTTATTTCTTTTGGTTTTGCACTTATTATTTTAGGTTGTAACAATTAGTTAAAAAACTTGTTTTACATGCCAGTTGCCTAACTTTCATATCAAGTGATTTTCTACATAATTAATCAGTGTTTTCATAATAAAATAGATTTGAGTTTTCCTAATCAAAAGTTATTAAAAATATACTTTAACAAAGGCTAATCTCCTAGAGATGGGAGTTAGGAAATTATCACTAATTCCTATGGAATTATGAGTAATTGTCAGGTCACATCACTACTAATGAATAACCCACTTTTTGGATGTACAAAATTCCTTATTGTATGCTTTAAATACTATAATTTATTCTTATACATGCAAAGGTGATATGGATGTTTTAAATATAATACATGCTTGCTTGATAAGGGACTGATAAATGTTACAATATAAAATGGAAGGCATATTATTAGGGCATAAATAAGATCTAAATTTCAAACCTTTCTAGTATAAAATATCAAAGGTCTTGGTGTAGAGGCCAGGTTGCGACTCTACTAACCACTCTTGTCCTCGGTAAAAATATCCTAATCTCTATAGAGGTATGTATGAATGGTTTATGAAAACAAATGGTTATGTGATAATGAGTATGTAATGGAACTTTATGTGAATATAGTTATGCAATGAACATGGAACTTATATAGGACCTGGGATAACTATGTGATGTGATAAACATGATAGTATGGCTATATATGTTTGATGGCCGAATGGTGTATCTTGAGAATGTGATTTTCTTCCTATCATGATGTATGGCTAAATGACCTAAAATGTGATTTGAAGATGCCTAAGGCATCTATGAGAAGTGAAGCATAATGAGGTTACAGATAAGTAATATAAGATATACTAAAAGTGCTTAATATAAATTACATGTAATTATATAAAACCTAATTAAAGAATAACATATGCCCATATGAATGTAGATAATTAGTATGGATAGGTTGGCCAGTTAACTAAGAGATTAGTAGCTAATAGGGTGCTTTGGTGCCTATTCATGGCCTTTGAACCCTTGTTCAATGCTTTCGAGCCCTAGTTTATGGTCTACGGATCCTAGTTCTTGCCTTCGAGCTTATATTTGAATATAACCTTTTGGTCCCCACTATGACCTCTGTGGTCCTCGCTATGACCTCTGTGGTCCTCGCTATGACCTCTGTGGTCCCCATCATAAGCCTTTGTGGCCCTAGATTTTTATACATCCCTTATATGGCCTTAATGGCCTTTAGAGTTCCTGTTATCTTATATCTAGATCTTGTCTATTGATTATGGGCAAAACTAAGCAAACAACATAATTAATAATAATCAAGAACATACAATTAATCATAAGAGAATAATGATTGTCATGCATGTGATGTTATGCTATAAATTGTAGGTGTTAAACTTAGTTACTTGTATACATTATTTCTTACGCCAATAAGATTATCTTCAATATTTCTTGCATACGATTGTATGTGGCATATGTTATTGGATACACCACTAAGCAATGAAGCTTAGCACATCATGTTTTTTTGTGATGCATAGGTTGAAGTGTAGAGAAAGTGAAGTTTAAAGCTAGTCTTTAACAATATATGGTTTGAGAAGATATTTTTGGTTTATATATCTTGTATATAGTTGATGATCATAGTAGGCACTCATAGGTATGTAAAAAAAGGCATATGCTAAACATGTTTTAATAGTTATTTTGTAACTCTAAAAGATGGTTTGTATGTATGTGTGTGTGTGTGTGTATACACGGTGTGATTATTAATATTGATGCATGTTGAGTTTGTGTGGGTGATGTATGATAAAATGTTATGGAGGTTGTGGTCATATGAAGTATGTGATGTATGAAATCATAGAAGTGCATTTTCTTATAAGTTACTATTTGGGAAAGTATCACCAGACAACCATTATGCTGTCGGATTTCCAATATGATGACCCCTTATAATTAACCTATCAAGTGGTTTCTTAGTTAAGCATGAGTTCTTAAGGTTTTATGATAATCAAGTTTGAAAAAGTTTTAAGTAATAAGGGTTAAAGTAAGTTTAACATCAGTTGTGTGTTGTTCCTTCTTAAGTTTTCTAAATAGGTTGGGTGAGAGGTATCACACTTGGTGGTATTAGAGCTCCAGTTTAAGTGTTCTTTGGTATACAATGGTTACATATGAGTGCCATAGATCTAAGATCATGTATCATATAAGTATATACTGCTAAGGCTTATAGTAGCTTTTTCATACAGATCAAAGATGGATGTGAGTACACCATAAGGTAGGGTGAAGAGGTTGAGAGCCATACTCTGACTATAATGAATGAACCTAAACGATAAGAGACATCAGCACCAAGTGCCATTGGGCAAGCTGCACAAGCATAATTGGCCTTGCTTTAGCAGATGGTGGAACTTCTTAGACAAGCTACAACCACTACAGCACCACTTCTACTGATGCAACCACCATTACCTCTGTAATCCTTATAAAAGACATATCTTTGAGGGTGAAAAAGATAAGGGCTATTGATTTCATTAGCACCGATTAAGATGATTCAGCCACATTAGAGTACTTGTTAGAGAGGATAGTTAGGATCTTTCAGCAACTAAGATGTACGCTTGAAGAGAATGTTATCTATGATATATTATTGCTTTAGAGGAAGCTTATAGATTGTAGGAGACTACATCTGAGCATAGAGCACTAGAAGAGCTTATATAGGATTTCTTCCTGGAGGAGTTTTGAAAGAAGTATATCACTAAGAATTACCTAGAAGGTAAGCGGCAGGAGTTCATAAATCTCAAGTAGAAGCACAAGATTATTTCAAAGTATGAGAAGGAATTTGGCAAGTTAAGTTGCTATGGCAAAGAGATAGTCTCTACCGAAGTTAAGAGGTGTAAAAGGTTTGAGCGTGGTCTTAATCATGATATCAGGCTATATGTGGTAGCCATAAAGATTAAGGAGTTTCCTTCTTTGGTTGTGATAGCTTATACCATTAAAAAGATATAAAAAGAAAAAAGGTATAGTTTTTAGCGAAAGGGGTCATATAGCTAGGGTCAGGCTAGTGCTACTTTTAATGCCAGCAAGAAATAGAAGGGAGAGCAAACATAATAGTAGTAGAGGCAGACATAGACTTAGAGGTCTAGACATGGACTTAAAGGTCTAGACCTAGATAACAGACCTAGGCATCTAGTGCTTCGACAGCTATAACCAAAAGTACCCTAATGGACTTATGTGAGCTTTGCAATAAGAGGCATGGAGGAACATGTTGGAGATCTATACCGGGAGCTTGCTTTTGATGCAACTCTAAAGACCATTTCCTTAGAGATTGTCGTAAGAAGTTAACTATTTCTACACATTTTCAAGAATTACCTATAACTGCTTTTAGAGGATAGAGGTAAGATAAAGGTGACAGACATGGAAGCAGCCATAAGGCTATATCTGAAATTGTTGATAAAGCTGAGCTTAGAGCATTGGCAAGGCAGTATGCCATTAGGGCTAAAGAGGAGGTTGATTCTTTGGATGTTATAGTGGGTACTTTTTACCTTTTTGATTTACCTACTATAGCAATTCTTACATATGCATAGCATATGCACAAGATAGAGGGTTAGAAGCAGAGTTACTTGATATAGATATTATGGTTAGCAACCCTATTGGGCAACATGTGATAGTGAACAAAGTGTATAGAGGACGCCCTTTGATAATTTAAGGACACGAGTTTCTTATGGATCTCATTGAATTGACATTCAATGAGTTCAATATGATCTTAGGCATAGATTGGTTGTCTAAGCATCATGCATTGGTGGACTGCAAATAGAAAAGGATTTCTCTTAAGGTAGTGGATGAGAAAGAGATCACAGTTGCGGGAGAAAGAACATATTTTTTGTCAAGGGTTTCTCAATGATTGTAGCACTTATAGCTCACCTATTATGTAACGTCCGTCAGTCAAAGTCTTGTGAACAGTACTTTCGGGACCCGAGTGATGTTCCCTATGGTGCGGGTCATCATTTCGAGTCCGATGACTGGCGCATTGCTCATAAAACTTTAAAGGGACTGAAAATAGGGAAAAAGAATGAATTAAAAATTTTAGCAGAACCAATAATTCGTTTTAGGTTCTAAACTACCAATTCCAGAGATAAAAATATTTCGAGACCCGAACAGCCCAAGACCCGGGAATGTGCCCGGATGGTCTCGAAAATACCATACCCTGAAGTTCAAAAATTCCACTCAGTATGGTGGTGAAAGAATTATAATTTTCTGAGGTCATCTGATATTTTTCGAAATATTTTATTCTGATCGTGAATAGTGCTAAAAAGTCAATAGTTGACTTTTGACTTGAAAATTTTCATGGACCTTAGTATTATTAATTTAGGAATTTTAAAACTGAAATGAGAATTTTTGGAGCACCGAAAAATATTTTACGAATTTTTGAAGTTAAAATCCAGTCTAAGGTGAATAGTGATTTTTGCTTTCGGTGAAATTTTGAGGTGAAATTTTGCAAGGGCCTTAGTGGAAATAATTGAAAATTTTAGGGATTAGAATGGGAATTTTTAGAATCTTCTAGAATATCTTATGAATTTTTACATCAAAAAGTGACAAAAAAATGCCTAAAAATTTGTTAATGGCCATTTGGGCCAATCAATTTGATCCAACCCACCACCCATTCCAGAAATTCTGCCTAAAATGGTTCAACCAAAAGCCAAAACCATTTCTTCCCCCTTAAACACAAGAAGCCATCCCCTCCCTCTCAAAGATCTCCATTTTTCCATTGCTTTCTCTCTCCAAAATTTCTACCAAAATTCAAGAAAAAAATAAATAATTAAACCCTCCACCCAAATTAGATACCAAATCTTGCAAAAATTTGAAAAAAGGAGAGAGAATTCACACTTGAGTGAATAGTTCTCAAGTGAGATAAAATTGCTTAAACTCCATTTTTTTTAATTTTTGGTTTAGATATTTAGAGAATGCTAAGAAAAGCTATGTTTTCAGAATTTTATTTGGAATTAAGATGAATTTTTGAGAATTTTTCAAAGTTCAATTTTGTGTATGTTAGGGTTTGCTAAGGGAGGAGAGAGAAACTCCCAATCTCAAGTGCAAAGTGGTGGGAAAGAGGGTGCTCATCCACCCTAGGTAAGTGGAATAACTCAAATCCTTTATGTCATGTGTGTGTGTGAAGATTTGTATGTGGGTACCATTATGGAAGTTTTGGTTTTTGTGGGTATGTGTATGGTTATGGTGAAATAGTCACTTAGTCATGGTTTTGTCCTTAAAATATTAGGTTTGGTATAATTAGTTGGATGAAAATGCATGTGTAAGTGTGTGAGTATGTTATGGCATAATAGGTGTAACATGGTGTTTGATATGTGTACTAAGGAAAATGGTGTGTTTTATGTGTCATTTATGTGCTTGTAAAGTGTAGTAATTATGGTGAAAAAGATACTTGGAATTGGAGTTAATATGGTCAAAGACTTTGTAAGTAATTTGGTATGGTTAAAGTGTAAAAAAAACTTGATAATTTTAGGTATATTATGTCAATGATTGAATATAAGGTTAATGGTGTAATAGATGTCTAAAAATGGGACTCAAAATGGGTGAGAAATGATAGGCATGAAAAGTCAAAATGACCCAATGAATAGTGTCAGTTGTGTAAACTGACCAAAAGAATAGTAACTTTTGCGAAGAGGGTAAAATGGGAATTTATTGTTATACCTAGGAGTAAAAAGGTAAATTAATTATAAAATATATAAGGTCTAAGTCGAAATTTGATTAATGGCCCATCAGTTAAATGCCTACTGGATGGGTTGATCAGTCAACTAGGAATAGAACAGCTGCTAGGTAGTCGGTCCCACTGGGGCCCATTGCCAAGTCATAATTATTATGGGTGCAGCCGCCTAGGTTCTGACATGAACCACTACACTACAAGCTATTATTATGGATCTTAGGAGTTACCTATGAATATTTCTCAAGTACCCAACACAGATGTTATTTATCTCGTTATACAGACAGGAGGTTAGTTTACAGACGGTCCCCCTATCTGCTATAA
>CANXYI010442505.1:0-10371 GCA_948208565.1 Hura crepitans | reverse complement strand
CTGTAAAGCTTTTGTGTGATAATCAAGCTGCTATTCATATTGCCTCCAATCCAGTTTATCATGAAAGAACTAAGCATATTGAAGTTGATTGCCATTTCATCCGTGAGAAAATTCAAGAAAATATTATTTCCACCGGATATGTAAAGACAGGAGAACAATTAGGAGATCTATTCACTAAAGCGTTAAATGAACCTCGATTAGAATATCTTTGTAACAAGCTGGGCATGATTAATATCTATGCTCCAACTTGAGGGGGAGTGTTGGAAGATATGCTTAGCTGTAGAATCATAGCTAAGATATGTAAAAGCTATAAATTATGTAATTGCCATAATCATATGATTAATTACCACAATCATAGGATTAGTTTTTAATTTTATGATTTGTTTCTTTAATTAGTCATTCTATTACATGTATAAATAGATGTATTCCTATTGAATAAAATAAGCAGAAATCAATTCTTTTCTACTGCTGATTACAAATACTAAATAGCGTTAGATATTAGATGTTAGATTTGTGCTGTAAAATGGGGAAAATTAGCTAATTATATTCTTTCCATTTATGCTTGTATCTACTCAGTATACATAGCTGGCTGTTATTAGGCAAATTAGCTAGGTAGGTGTAAAATTGACAACCATATTAACTAAAACTTTACTATATACATTAAAACAATTGTCAACTTTGTTTAAATAGTTCATCATATATTCTATGATACTTGGCCAACGTATATTGCCTAAAATTACCAAAATCATCCCAATTTCGAGTCTCAAAACTTCTGTAGTTCTATAAGAAGTTTTGAAAGGATTAATCCAATCATCTTTCCTAGAAGGATCATCCAGCTCATAAACACAAAGCACATCCAATCTCACAAATACTCACTTCCTGTGGTCAACCTGATGAGTTGGATAAAAAATGAAATCCAAAAAGGACCAACAATGGCTTAATAAGCACATGACAATGATTATAAGATCTGGTGATTCTTTTTCATTTGTCCCACCACAATGGCTTGTGTTCCAATGACTCGACGAAATCATTATCATCAAGCACATTAAGAAGTTAGAACCAGATAGTATAATGAATCAAACAAGATACATGAAATTAGTGGAATTTGTAGTCAAGTAAACATTTTCACTTCACCAAATGACAATTCAGTCTTCAAATAAATGTTGACAATAGGATCTTTTATTCTGCATGAAGATTCAAATTTATACCATGTTTTTTTACCTTAGAAGACTTAAGAAGAGCACGTGCAAGGCATAGAAGCTGCCTTTGCCCAACAGAAAACGATGTTCCAGATTCTTTTACATGAACATCCAGCCCACCTGCCATTTCTACTTCCTCCTTCACGTGGCATTTCTCCAGAATGCTCCAGATTTTTAAGTCGTTGCTCATCCGGAGTGGATCCAAGTTATCCCTAGACAATTTCAAGATGTGCAAGCAAATGCAAAAAAGAATTATTTAATTTGGCACTGTCATCTCAATCTCCAATGTGAAGGTCAAAATTAACACTAAAGAAAGTGTGGCCTCCAACATTTTATGGTAGCTGGAAAAAAGTTTATTTTTTATTTTTTTTTAAATAATTTTTATTTTTGCAGTACACAGCAAAGGCACACCTCAATGATCCTTCAAATAAGAATGGACTTTGGGGGACAACAGCGAAGTGTGCACGGAGATCTCTGATTGGGACAGAAGTTATATTAAGATGATCAACCAAAATACAACCACTGGATATTGGAGTTAGGCGGAAAAGAGCATTCAGTACACTGGATTTTCCGGCACCTGTTCTCCCGACAATCCCAACCTACTTGAAATTGATGAAGTTACTCTTACAACAGCTTAAAAATTTGGCCAGGGCCAAGCTTTTGTGTTCAAAACATGTCGTGAAACTCAAATCAAGTGATGTCATAAAACAGGCTCCATATATGCACTGACCTGTGTCCCTCCAGCTATGGTGAAAGTTACACCATTTAGTGCAGGAGGCAAAGATGGCATGTATCTCATTGTAACATTCTGAAACTCTATCAGTCCTTGAAATGGCCAATTAGGATCTAAAGACTGGGATCCTCCCAGCTCTTCTTGGGGAATGTCCATATACTACAAAATTAAATTGAGTTAGTAATTAATAGAGAAATACACAGAGGTAAACAGCTTGGTACCTGAAGAGCTCTCTCAACAGAAACCATTTCTTTTTCTGTTTCAGTAAAACTTGTTAAAAAGCTTCCTAACAATGATACTATCGGAGAAGCATATGAGAGGGCCAAACCAACCTGCCATAGCATGTAAAATTTCAAAACTCACGTAAACCCCCAAAAGTAAGTAAAAGATTCATGTTTCTTTATGAAGACTATATATTGTGGCCCCAAATTGAAGATAAATAAGAGATTCAAATAAGTACCAGCCCAGGAGTACCAAAACTAATTGGCAAATAGCCATGGGATCCAACAACAGCCATCACAGCAACAAATGAGATGATGAACGCTGCTAGCAACTAAAAGAAATTTACAAGTCAGTTACAAAACACTTTTTAAGGACCTTTCTATTTTTCCCACCAAACAGTGATACAAAGAGTCCCAGAGCAGAAAAGAATAGAATAAATTGCCACATCACAAAGATTGACAAGTCTAAGAATCTTTTCATTATCCCGTGCTAAAGCACAAAAAAAAAATCTAATTAAGATGTAACTGAATCTCAATAGACAACTTTTTCGCACATATATACCTGGAGACGCAGGGAAAGCCACAAACTTGCTATTGTTTCCGAATAAGATGTTCGCTGGTACAAGGCCACGTGCTCCTTGAATTTGGCCGAGAAAAAGTCCTATTCACCACTCATAACTAGTCAGTGCCCTTTTACGTGTGAGCGAAATTTATCCAAAATATATGTGAAATATAGATGTAAGCCAAAATGTTCAGATCAAAGAAGTAATATTTGACCTCAACCATAAACAATTTACGTTGTCTGATAATCTGAGGATTAACATCCAGGAGTTCAACAAGAAATCTACAATCACTAGTATCTTAGTTGTGCTGAAGTGTCTATTAGTTAGTCCCAGAGTTACTTGAAGTATTTGCAAAACTGGAAATATAATGGTGAGGATTTGTTTAGATGCACAACTCCTTTACCCAAGATTGAGATCTTTATCTGTTTTCGAAAAACTTGCTTACACTGGGTACAGAGGAAATGATTGGGAGATTAAGGTTCGTGAAATACTGTCGTAACTCCCCCATATACTAATTTTATGAACATTATACTGGTACTTCTAAAAGTCATATATATTTCACATTGTTTCTCTAAAGCACTAACTGGGATCATACATACACCTGCCACAAAATTATTTCAAAGCCTTTTCATTAGTTTCTCCTTATTCTTTCCTTTATTTTTCCCAGTGATTGTGATCTTTTGCAGGATAGTTGAAGAGAAATATTTATATAATAGCCTGTCAGGGTTACTTCAATAATGTCCCATAAGCATTGACATCAACATATCTACCTCAGTTTTAAATGCTCTTATAGTGGATGATCCATCAAGCGTCTCAGTGAAGGTTGCATATATGGGAGACCGAGAAACACTGTCCAACCTTCTTAGTTCCCTGGAGGTTGATCTGTAAAAAAACTGAATAACTTCTTATTAAACAGATGATACCAGGGATTAAATATTTCTCTCCATTCTAGGCATAAAAGGAAAACTCCAAAATTTTCAAAAAGGTTCATTCATAAGAATTTCATTACTAAAACAGCAAAAGGTTGTTTACTGTTCCAAAAAGATGAGATATTCTTTTAAGACTAACCGTTCTGATTTCCCCCACAGTTAATCCTCCTGTTCCTTGAAAAGCAAGATACGATTACATAAATGAGAACAATTCACGAAAGATATAAGCTACAAGGAGTGTTCATGGACCAGTTAACTGGTCCATTAACATTGATTTTTTCAAATCATTAACTATTAACCACTCTATTAAGATTGGTTAACTGGTCCATGAGATTCGGTTTTTTTGGTTCGGTTCATCAATAATTTTCGGCTAACCACTAAAAAATTTCAATAAACATATATGTTAGAATTATGCAAATTATAAAAGTCATTTTTATTGTTTAAAGTATTTTAAAATAAAAATTACAAACTAAATATCATATTAATAAATATTCAAATAAAAATATAATTCAAAATTTTTGTACAAAACTTTTCTTTTATTAAATCCTATTTTTACATACATACATACATATATAATATTTATAGTATATACATATATAAATATATATTGTAAATATTATATGTATGTCACGGATTTGTATAGTTGTAAAATGATATGTTTCCTTGTGTATTAGCAAAATTATAGGAGAATAATCATAGACTAACAGATTACAGTTACCATGGTTAGTTATTCAAATTATGTATAAATACCGTTCTTTGTCTTCAATACAAATACACAGAAAAACTATTTCTTTCCTTTTTGTTTACTTACATAGTATTAGAGCCTCTAGTACTTCTAGTTTTTCTAGGTTTTCCTTTTTTTTAAAAAAAATCTGCCTCTTTTCTGGGTTTGTTGGCTACTATTTTTCCTAGGTCACCTGATCCAATGACCACTTGATCTCACCACTAGTTGGGGGAGGAGTGCGAGGTCCTTTTCAATGGTTTCCTAGAGTCCAATGACCAAATGATCAGCGCATGTGTGTCATGCGCCGCCTTTGGCCCCTACCCATATCTTCTCACTCCTGCGCGTGGTGGAGCGTGACCGCTCCGTTTGCATCCCGGTTGCTCTGATTGACGGCAACTCTTCTATCTTGGTTTATTTCTGGTGGTTTGGCTGCTGGACAATTTTGTTTTGAGGGTTTTTGTCTTGTTTTGAGGATTTGTTTTGAAAAGCTTTGTTTGGCTCTTGACTATGTCTCATTTTCTTGTTCCATTTAACCTGACCAGGTTCTGTGTCTAGATACTTGCCTAATATTTGTTGGGTTGTGTGACATTTTTCTTTGATATTAATATGGCTGGTGATAGTAAGTTTGCTACTAAAATTGTTGCCACACCTGCTAAAATAACTAAGCATAAATTAAAAGGGCCCAATTATTTAGAATGGAGTAGAAATTAGAATTATTTGCGGAGTGTTGAAAAAGACGATCATTTAATTCAAGATCCTCTTACTGATAAAACTAGACAAGTCTGGCTTAGAGATGATGCACATTTATTTTTGGCAATTACAAGTTCAATTGAAAGTGAGGTAGTTGGCTCAGAGATGATGCACATTTATTTTTGACAATTACAAGTTCGATTGAAAGTGAGGTAGTTGCTTTGGTTGACCATTGTGAACTTGTTAAAGAATTGATCGATTATCTGGAATTCTTGTATTCTAGCAAAGGCAATGTATCTCGAATATATAATGTGTGCAAAGCCTTTTACTGTGCTGAGAAAGAGGCTAGATCCCTTACAACTCACTTTATGGAATTCAAGAAAACACACGAGTTGAATGTTTTATGCCTTTAAGTACTAACATTAAGAAACAACAAACTCAGAGAGAACAAATGGCAATCATGAGTTTTTTAGCCAGCCTTCCATCAAAATATGAGACTACCAAATCTCAAATTTTGTCCAATCTAAGCTAACCTTCCTTTAGGATGTTTTTAGTAGGTTGCTATGAATAGAAAGTACTCCATCTACTCAGTAGACTAATGCACTAGTTGTTGGAGGAAGAAATGATGTTGAGAAGAAGAAAGGAGAAAATAGAAACAGTGAGATTGTCTGCTATTATTACAAGGAACCTGGCCACGCAAAACGACATTGCAAGAACTTGCAGAATCGGAATCAAAGAACTCACTGCCTCTACCAATGTTGCTACTTCTGGTACTTCTTGTGAGAGAACTATTACTATCTCAGCCGATGAGTAAGCCTGTTATCAAAATCTAATGAAGGAGTCCACTCCAATCACTACTATTGCTAAATCAGGTAAAACATGTCTTATTTCCTCTTCAAACAAATGGGTCATTGACTCGGGTGCTATAGGTCATATGACAAGTAATCCCCAGACTTTCTCTAGTTTTCAATCACATAAAGCTCCCTCTCTTGCAACCATAGCTGATGCGACAACTTATAACATTGAGGGTTTTGGGATTATTAAACCTACTTCCTCTATCACCTTATCATCTGTTCTGAGTTTACCCAATCTTGCTTTCAATTTGATTTTTGTAAGCGAACTTACCAAAGACCTAAAGTGTTGTATCTCATTTTTCCATGATCACTATTTTTTGCAAGATCATGTGACAAAGTAGATTATTGGTGTCTTTACATACTTGATGCATGGGTACCTCGATCAATTGTTTGTTCTAGTGTTGTTTCTCCATTTGAAGCACATTGTCAATTGGGACATCCTTCCTTGTCTAATTTGAAAAAGCTATGCCCCTAGTTTCATGATGTACCTTCAGTGGAGTGTGCATCTTGTCACTTTGCAAAACATCATCGAAGCTCGTTAAGTCCAAGAGTCAATAAACGAGCTGAATTTTCTTTTCAATTAGTTCATTCAGATATTTGGGGACCTGTTAGGGTTTCTAGAGAAGGATCAAGTGACAGGGCAATTAACAAAAAAGTCTAATTCAAGTAACCTACCCTTCCTTTTCCTTGTACTCAAATTCTTTGATTGAACTATTTTGGATAATAGTTCAGCTCATCAAAGAGAGGCTAAAACCCTTGAATTCAATAGAAGAGAGAACTCTGATATCTGGTTGATTAAATTATAACTTACGTTTTATTCTTTGATTGCCAAATAAATAGGCAAGTCTTATTACATGAATAGGAGACCTTTTTTGTAGGCTCCTCATAATAACGACTCCTATGAAGATAAATAACCAAACAATAATTAAATAAAAAATAGTTACCAACTAAGACAACTAACACAACCCAACACATAGGACCAAACTTGACTTAATGAAGCTTGCATGTATAGGTTTGACCCACAAATGCATCCACAACATTACCCCCTTCCGCTAAAAGAGCTTGTCCTCCAGCTTGAAAGAAGGATACAGCCGCTAGAAATGAAAGACATCATCCCAAGTAGCATCTGTCTCTAGTAGGCCAATCCAATGAACCAGAATTTCTTTAGTTCCTCAATTTAAACAACCATGAAGGACTACTTGAGGAAAAGGATCAACTAGGCAGTGTCGTCAAAGCAAATAGGTACCCCTTGAATGCCTTCAATAGAGACACATGGAAGACATTATGGATACGGCTGTCCACAGGCAATTCTAACTCACAAGCAACCTGCCCAATGCAGTGTAACATCGAAAATGGCCCATAAAATCAAGGAGAAAGTATATTGTGGATGTTCAATCGAATTGAATGCTAACAATAAGAGTGTACTCGAAGCCAAACCCGATCACCAGCCTGAAATTCCACCTCACGGTGACCCGTGTCATAGTATTCCTTCATTCGCGTTTGGGCTAACAATAAGCAATTTCGAATATCCTTCAGAACTTGGTCCCAATCCAACAAGGCGTTGTCAACCGCATCAACTCTAGTGGAACTAGTAGTATAAGAAAGCAAGTAAGGAACATCACGACCATACACAACCTTAAAGGGTGTTGTTTGGAGGGCCGAGTGAAAGGAAGTATTGTATAGAATTCAGCCCAAGGCACCCACGTAACCATTTCCAAGGATAGTCACCAACAAAACAACGAAGGTACATTTCCACTATGCAATTAACTACCTCCGTTTGTCCATCAGTCTACAGATGATAGGTGGACGAAAATTGTAACTTAGTCCTGTTCAAACAAAACAGCTCTTTCCAGAAATTAATAGTAAAGACTACATCATGATCACAAGTACTAGTGTCCGAAAGCCCATCCAAACAAACAATCTGTTCAAAGAAAACTTAAGCTACTTGGGCAACCATATAGGGATGTGCTAATCGAATAAAGTGGGCATATTTCGAGAACCGGTCAACCCCCACAAACAATACGGATTTACCAAAAGACTTTGGAAAACCATCAATAAAATCCATCAAGATATCAACCCAAACATGAGTTGGCAACTGCAGAGGTTGTAACAAACCTGCTGGACTGAGATGCTTGGATTTATTGCGTTGACAAACAGGACAAACAACCACATACTTAGAGATATCAACTCTCATGCCTTGCCAATAGAAATCTCCACGAATTCGATGTAAAATCTTCTGTATCCCTTCATGGGCACTATCGTGATAAGCCGCCGTTATAGCTGAAATCCATGAAGAGTCTCGTGGAAGGTATATATGGCTTTTAAACATCAACAAACCATCCTGGACTTTCCAATCCGACCCCAATTCGCCATTGCAGGCCTTAACACGCAATTTCAGCAAATCTACCGAGCCTTCAAAATCAGCCAGAAGAGATTCTAGGAAGGAGCTACATGGACAGCTTATGGCAAATAAAATTGAGTCTTCAGAAGAGCGACGGGACAAGGCATCAATAGCCTCATTGAGAGATTCGAATCTATATTCCATAGTAAAGGTATACCCCATTAATTTACTCAGCCAATGCTACTAAGAAGGTGTAGTCAATAGCTATTCCAGCAAGTACTTGAGGCTAAAATGATCCATGCAGATGAGAAAGGAACGCCCCCATAAGTAAGGCCGCCAATTTTGAACAGCCTTTGCTAAGCCAATCAATTCCCTCTCATAAGCGGCCAAATTCTAGTGTCTCACCACCAATTGTCGGCTAAAGAAAGCTATTGGGTGCCCATCTTGTTGCAAAGCAACACCTATACCTCCACCCGAAGCATCACATTCCACAATAAATTCTTTATCAAAGTCCGGCAACAACAAAACTGGAGAGGTGGACAAAGTCAGTTTGAGTTTCTCAAAGGCTTGCAAGGCCATTTAACTCTATTGGAAGGAGTTTTTCTGCAACATACTAGTCAAAGGCACTACCAATTGTCTCCCGAACAAATTTGCAGTAATAACTTGCCAAATCCAAGAACCCACGTAGAGAAGTAAGGGATTGAGGTTGAGGCCAATCCACAATGGCTTGAACCTTACTCTTATCAACCCCCGTACCTGCCACAAATATAATATAGCCCAAGTATGCCACAAAGGTAGACTCGAAGCAACACTTAGAATGCTTCAAATAGAGTTCGTGTGCACTTAGTAATTCAAAGACTGTCCGAAAGCGACTCATATGGCTTTCTCAATCACGGCTGTAAATCAAAATATCATCACAAAAAAAAAGCACAAATTGACATAAAAATTCATGAAATACCTTATTCAGCAAGGCCTGAAAGGTGCACAGTGCATTAGTCAGGCCAAACGGCACTACTAGAAATTCGAAATGCCCATAATGAGTTCAAAAAGTGGTTTTTTCCACATTTGCAGGATTCTTGCGGACTTGATAATATCTTGATTCAAGTCCAATTTAGTAAAGTATCGAGCTCCATATAACTCATCTAGGAGTTCATTGACCATTGAGATAGGGAATTTATCTTTTACTGTTTTTGTATTCAACTCACGGTAATCGATACAAAGTTGCCAAGACCCATCCTGTTTAGGAACCAATAAGATTGGAGAAGAAAAAGGGGACTTCCTTTGTCAAATAAACCCTTGTCGAATCATCTCAATACATTGCCTTTCAATTTCATCCTTTTGCCCACAAGGATAACGATAACGACGAACAAACAAGCAAACATGGTGGTCACATTGTTTGATGGATGGCAATCCCATCGGTCCTTGAAACACATCTCCAAACTCAATGAGTAGGATGTCTAATTGTTGTCCTCCCGTTGTAGTATCCCCCAACATATACAATCCTTGGGAACCGTTCCTTTGCTATCCATGAAATAGAATCGGCTTCTCGTCCACTAAAAATGACATAGTAAGAGCAGTAAAATCCCACACTATAGGACCCAAAGTTTGCAACTGTTATAAAACACTGGAAAGAACAATTGATTTTCTGTATTTTGAATGAAGAATTTACAGGTATATATATACAAGTGTGAAATCCTAACTTAGAAAATAAAATCAAATAAAACTTCCTAATCTATTTAAGGAAAACTAGCTAATTATGCATATATACAGCTGTATTCTTTAACACTCCCCCTCAAGCTGGAGCATAGATGTTAATCATGTCCAGCTTGTTGCAAATATATTCTACACGAGGCCCATTTAAAGCTTTCGTGAAAAGATCCGTAAGTTGTTCTCCTGTCTTCACATATCCGGTGGAGATAATATTTTCTCGAATCTTTTCACGAATGAAGTGACAGTCAACTTCAATGTGTTTTGTTCGTTCATGATAAACTGGATTGGAGGCAATATGGAGAGCAGCCTGGTTATCACACCAAAGTTTTGCTGATGATGAGTGATCTAACCCAATCTCATCTAACAGATGATGAATCCACAAGATTTCACAGGTAGATTGTGCCATG
>CANXYI010442495.1:0-10795 GCA_948208565.1 Hura crepitans | reverse complement strand
TTAGGAAGTATTTTATTTTAAAACGAGGGAAGTTATAAAGTGTTGTTTTTATCTATTTTCCTTGATTTTTAAGCATGAGTTTCTAGAGGCCTATAAGTCTTAATATTATGATTTTATGAGGCATATAGAGGAAGGAATGAGGGTTAATTAGGAGATGAAATTATTAAAAGAAAAGAAAGATTAGGGGTTAGAATGGTGACCATTGGATTAGAAGGGAGGAGGTCTTGACCATTCAATTGATTGACCAAGTTAAAGGTTAAGTTAAGTACTTTAAAAAGGGTCAAAGGAGGAATAGTGTTGTTATCCTCCTCCTCCCCTCTTCTAAGAAGCCGATAGCTTCTCCTTTAGGACCTTTATCCAATCTTCTTCTTCATCATCCAATTTAGTCCCATTCTACTACATTAAACCATTTATCCAAGTTTTTATAGCCTCTAGAACATTATAAAAGCAAGAAATTAAGGTTTAGATGAAAGATATTCATGGTGGAGCAAGAAGGTAAATAGTGACCCAATTTTATAGAGTGAGTTTTTCTTTGAACTCATATCTTTCTAAGTGTTTTTGAGTTTTAAAGCTCCTATAATTTATTATGGATTTTTACATTATGCCTATGTCACTTTATGTAGAGAAAAGTGACTAAGAGAGGAGAAAAGGCCAAAGATAAGGCTTGATCAAGTTTAAGTGGTGTATTTTGATCCTTTTGTAAGCGTATTCTACTTAACATATACATTTTGTGTGTATGAGGTTAAATAAAGTATGTGTATATTGGTATGTAATTAATACTAATATGTGTAAATTAATGATTTGTGTTAATCACTAAAATATGTAAGTATGAGTCATGTTTAATCATGATGATATGATAAATATTTGAGTAATCAAGGCCACTTGCCAAATGCCTCTTTGAAGAGGCTTTAATGATGTTTAGTTTTAATGTAAGGAGATATGCTTAAGTAAGTTGATTTATTAATATGAAACATGTCATGTGCATGTTATATAAAGTTATCCTAATACTTTGAATAAGTTGGTTTAAGACATTATAAGGTAGCATAAATCTTTATGAGGTTATAAGCATGTACTTAGGTCATTTAAAAAGGGCTAATACATGATGTTATTAATTTATGAGTTTGGTTGGTTGAAAAACCATAAGTGGCTGAAAGACTATTAATGTCTATAGTAATTGTGTTATGTCACTTGAAATGGCTTAGGAAGAATATACTATACATGATGACTAAGATAAGAAATCTTAGGTATGTGTGGTGCCTATGTGATATTAATTCCATAATTCTTATGTATGAGGCATGATATGGTATATAGGCCAAAATGGCTAAAGTATGTATGCCAACCATTATGTGTATGGATGATGGCTTGAAGGTAAGTGTTCTTTATGTTTTTACTTATCATAAAGAAGCATTGAGATACTATGCATGTTATGTATAAATTATGCGTAACATGAGAGAAAATGTACATTAAAAAATGTGATAATAAAGTGATAATGATAATATATGATCAACCTATGCTATGAGGGGTATGATGAGTTCAGCATGTTTAAATGTGAAATTTGTAATTATGGCCAAAAAGCCTATTAGTGAGCAAGATATTTGGTGCTTTAATGCACATATCAAGAAATCATGATTTGTTCATACTCAAAAAGTATGATAAAGATGTAATAAGTTAACATTGAGATATGTTTATGTCTTTACAATAAAGCATGCATGATGGTCCTAACCTAACAGGCTCTTGGATAGCAGGTGAAGCATGGCTCTTAATAGCTTTTTCATTAGGAGGCGGCATGTGCTTGCTCATCTTATCTCACTATAAGAAAAATAGGTATTAGCCTTAAGTAGCATAATAGTTCAGAACTAGAATCATTCCTAGTGCACTCATGTAAGAATTTAGGCCTAAGAATGTCTACACCTACTTTGATACCACCAAACGTAACACATCCTACCCGATCCACCTACGAACCGGACAAGAGATGTTAATTCCTAGTAAGTCACCCATTTTAACATTTCTCTCACCCACAGCTCATTTAACCCAATAAGAGTTAATGTTTACTTAAGATTTTATGCTTTAGATCTAACCTAACTTATCCTCATTCTGGTTACCTATTATATAGGTTCTTAAGTGGACTAGTTCATTTTAAATATCAAAAACCCTCAGAACTTTTTAAGGAAATTTTATAAAAAATTCAACAGTATAATGGTTGTCTAGCAAAAATAAAAAATTTCAACCTATAAAATCAACACTTCTATAGAGAACTCATTTACAACTTAACTCATAAGATCCTTCTGATCCACCTCAGAACTCATTATCATTAACAACAACTAATACACACAACTCAGTAAGCATACAATAAATATGTGTGTGTGTGTGTGTGTATATATGGCATCATTATATGGTATTACATCCTATAGTTATTACAATATAGTTTACTCCCTATACATGAGTGCATTTATAAGCTAGAATACACATGATTAAAAGATATAACATATACCTAAACTAGCTATCTGCTATTCTACTACTTCAGTGAGGCTGATCCATATGAACTATCTACTACCTATACATTAGGAAAAATGGTATGCTAAGCATACACTAAGTGGTGAATTTAATGATTCATACACTACACCACACACATCATGCATTATGCCATTCCATAGGTCATGTATCATGCTATCTTATGTATCATGCATCATGTCATTCCATATGTCATGTCCCATGTCATCTCATATGTCAAGCATTATGAAAACATGACAATATTATCCCAATTAACATACATCATGATCAATCATTAACATGTAGTATCATTATATGAAATCTATGTGTATTAAGTTTCATTTCTATTTTTTATCATCTATCTATATTTGATTTATCTAGTTGCATTTAACATTCAATAAGTGGCCTATATCCAAAAGAGTGCTTTTAACACTAGGTAATGGGATCTAAACTTGTGTAGGGGCTGCATTCTAGACTTCAATGGTTGTACCCATCATGAATCTCACTATGTATGAAGGGTTCTATCTCAATGCCTCGACGGTCACACTCATCCTATAAGTTGTGTGGGGGCCTGCATTTTTGACTTCAACGGCTGCACTCGTCATCAAATCTTAAGATGTACAATGGCCCTTCATAGACTTTAGGGTAGTTTCACATGCGATCAAATCTCATAAATTGTGTAGTGGCCTTTCGTGGACTTTAAGGCGGCTGCTTCTGCACAATATCATGAAAGATCAATATCATCTCATGGTCATCCTTATGGATCGACATCTCATAACACCGGAGTGTCCTAACAGCTGCTACTCTCTAGTTGACTGGTTAACCTATCTAGTAGGCATCTAACTAATATGGGCCTTAGTTTACACTCTATTTAGTCTTAATTGTCAATTTAGTGTATTAAATTTTCTTAACAACTTAAGGATTTAAATATCTAGTTTTTATTCCTCTCTTTTCATTTTTTCCATCATTTCTTAAGTCTCATGCTCATCAAATTTATCCATTTCTTTCTCTATTTCTTCTCATGTTTGTCTTTCCTCAATTTATGTCTCATGTTAAATCTTATTCCTAGTTCATCTCTTCATAAGTGGAACAACTCATACATCTCAAGTTCTCACATTAATCCTCTAATTATCTAAATTAAGAATTAGGTCTCATAACTATATTATTCATGTGAATTAAATTCCCTTATTTGACATTATGTTCACAAATATGTCATATAGTAACTTTAAGTCCTTATTAGTCTATAGCAACCCATTTGGTCAATTTAGCCTAGCCCAATCCAAGTACATGTTCATTCCATATTAGTGTTTAAAATATATTACACTAATGAATTAAATTAGCCTTACACATTATCTCATTAATTGTTAATTATATTTATTGAAATTCTTCAAATGTATATTTCTGCCACCATATGTACACAAATAAAGGTCACATTTTTCTTTCATCTATCACACCATTTAGGCTCTAAATATTATGTACATCTCATCCCTAATCAAACCTTAGGTTGCACCTTTCGCTTGATCCCCACATTAGACTCAAATGGAAAATGCATGCAGGCCAAATGATATCTAGTTTTATTATCTAAAAATCACTAAAAATTTAAAGCTTTTATTTTGGAAAACATTCCTTGCCTCAAGGATGTATAAAAACATTAAAAACTCTTTTGGATGTATTTTAAGGTAAACATTGGGGTCATCATGTTAAATTTTGACAACATAATAGCTGTACTAGGACACTTTCCCAAATTTTTACCTACTAAAAAATGCTTCTATATTATCAAATGTCTCATCTCCAACTCTAATGGGCCTTTCTGACCCTTTAGTCACAACAAAAATCACAATAAGCCTCAAGCTCTTCACAGTCAACATTCTCACATACATTTACATAATTCAACACATAATCATGTAAGCAAAATGAAAGTAGTTGCAATAAACATAATTTGAGTACAAAACCTCGTTACCAAACCCATTACGAATGTAGATTAGACCCAATTCCTTCGGGATTATAAGAGCACACTAACTAGTAGCGTATTACATTTACATCACTGTTACTATTACAAAATGTCAAAATACCCATGCAGGGGTTATCTTTGTGTCTCCTGTTATGTAAAAGCTTTGGCTCTAATGTGCTGCCCTATTACCTATGCAATGCAAACAAGCAATGCGCTAGTGGTGTAATCACTTATAAAAAGGTTAGGATAGCATGCACATATTTTTAACCTATGTCATTTTCGATTTTAATATCACAAATATGCATTTTTGGTGACTTATTTGCAAACATGCACTTTTCAAGCAATAGTCATGCCTTTAGATATTATACATGCCAAATATTCCATAAATATCATATAACAATCATTGATAGGCTATAATGCACAATATATGCCTTATCATCATTTTAATGGCAAATAAGCCACTGTATCATAATTATACATTGCAAGGAATAATGTCATGTGTGTTTCGGGTTGTAATACCCTTATTCACTCAAATACTCATTTCTATATCATTCAGCCTCATTTTCACATACATAGCTATCCATAATGGTACTTTGAGTTACACTAACATGCATTCACCATTTATAGCTATTTAAAAGGTAATGATCACATCTGGACACCTTAAGTCTAAGTTTTGAGTCATTCGGCCTATCTATGTCCGTTTATCCCTTATTAATGTCATTTAACATTTAATTCCCATTTATACATTTTTAAGTCATTTTGATTTGTTTAGCTTATGTCTATATCAAAAGACAACTAACCAAGACTAGATAATGGATAACTTAGGCCTGAAGGCACTTGCACTTGTAGGCATATAAACTTAGGCTTATCGGCTCTCACATCCATAGATGTGTAACACTTAGGCCCGTAAGCATTTGCACCTTTGGGTATATAAATCTTAGGCCCGTAGGCACTCATATGTATAGATGCATAACACTTAGGCCCATAGGCACTCACACTTGGAAAATGTAAATCTTAGGCACGTAGGCATTCACATCCTCAGATGCATAAATAAACTTAGGCTTATAGGCATTTCTGCCCATTGGCATATAAATCAATAACCCATAAGTCTCATACTTGATGGTATGCTAGCAGCTACTAAAAATCCTAGTTGATGGGTCAACCTATCCAAACTAGGTTGTTTAACACTATAGGTATTATTAAACATGTTATTATATATCATTTTAACCAGTTTCACTTCTCATACCATTAAGTTTACTTAAAAGCACCCTTAGCCTTATTGCATTTTTGCATGGCCTATTTTTAACTCACTTGGCCAACTTAGGCCTATTGATGTCCATTACCACTTGTAAGACCCATTTTTGAGGTGTAATGGCATTGGATCACAATAATATATCCTTATGCCATTCAAAACCAAAATATCAACTTAATAATCATTTCATGGCATATTTGAGTATTTACACTCAAACGGTCATTCATTGCCTTATCATGCATTTATATTACATATATCTTCATTTTTATTGCTTACATTCTTTTACTTTGATAATTTACACCCATGGAAGCATTTTTAGGTTTATTAACCATTTAATGGCTTCATGCATTAGTTTTAGTCATACAAGTTCCATAAGCTTGTTTAAAGGTATACGACCATCTCAATGTACATTCATTACCATGATCTAATTATTCTCATGTCGTGTTCGATTAATACTATGTGGTGCAAATCGCAAGTTAATAATTGACTTGAACCTATTCTTGATATGAATGCCATGACTTAACCATGCCTAAACTAATTTGAGGTCCCACACAAGGCATTCGTCTACTTTTAGCATGCACACACATTTCATATAATATATAATCTCATATAGAATTGAAATCTTGATTAAAATGAGCCATATACACTATTCCTAGTCACATGACACACAACATGGCATAATCGGTTCCAACCTGTATATTACTTTCTTAGGCTAATTACTAACATTCTTATAATTTTCTCACTTATAATCACACCCAAACATTACATTTCATGCCTTTATCATCCCATTCATCATAAATTTGCAATTATAGCATTTATTACATTTTTATGCATTTAATTGCATTTATTGCTAATATGGACATAATAACACATAATATTTTTCATAAAATTTTGTACAATTTAAGGTGATTATACATACCTATTAAGGTCGTACGGGACACCGAAGTTGGCTTAGGCCTTCTCCTTACCTTGGAGGCTCAGGTCGATGTTTCATTTATAAAAACAAATGGGTACAAAATTTGAAAATTAATATAAAATAATATAAAAATTAAAAAATATTATGAGCCTAGATATGAGCTCTACAACACCCTAAGAATCCATGAAAAATAAAATTAGTGAAAAAGAAAAACCTAAGTGTTGAAAGGTTACTATTCACCTCGGGAAACTTATTGATTTTTCTCCTGAAATACTCTGCCATTCCTGATGATTTTGGTGTTTATGGACTCATCCAAGAACACTCTTCAAACTGGGTATAATCTTTTAGAATGGGTCTTATGGAGGAGAGAAAGAAAAATCAAAGAAAGGGAGAGGGAGAGCTCACGATTTCTAAGGGAAATAGGGGAGGAATTTGTTGTGTTTTGGGATGAAAATGGAAGGAATTTCCATTTCCTCCTTATTTATAATTTTTCAAAAATTGAATTTTTCCTTCTTTCAAAAAATTGTTATAACCGATAGGAATGTCAGTTTTCCCTCATTTTACCCTAAAAATTTGATTAATTCAAGCCCTAAATCCTCCCAAAATATTGAGCCCAAATTAAGACAAGAACTCAAAAAATTCATTCATTTTATTTCCCAAAAATTAGGTAAAAATAGTTTTTGAACTCAAAAAATTTCAATTCCAAAGCCATTGGACTATTTGGAATATTTGAGTATCAAGTTGAAATATTTTTAGATTATTTTAAGCAAATTTTTATTTATTCTACAGTTCAACTTTGCCTACGATACTATTCATAGGACACTGCTGTAAAATTTTAATTAGTATTTTTAACCATTCGAATGACTTCGGATTGGCTTCAGACTTTGCCCAAAATTCTCTCATAATTAATACTCTCCGTTGGTAGGCTTAGTGTGACTTGGGTTTTAGGAAGCACTATTCATCTAAGGAAGTACTATTCACAAGAGTCAGAATTTTTGAGTTGTTAGACCTCATGTAAATTCAAGCCACAACATGCAAATACACATTTTCCATACATATGTACATACCAAAATTATACAAATTAATAAATCAAAATGCATGAATCACTAAATTCACTTACTCAATCCCTCTAAAGTGGCCTTAATTTCTTCCTTAAGCTTAACTTTCATTCCTTTACACCTTTGTCTACAACATACAAATATGGCACATTCAAAAATTCAAAAATAATTTTACATACAACTGGACTAAAATCTAAGGATACAAATACCTTAAATATCTTAGTTCCCATATTAGAAAATTATTAAAAATTAAAAATAACCTCCATTTTCCTTACCTTAGTCACTATTCACCTGTAGAAACCTCACCTTTTAGCCTATAATGATCACTAGAGATAGGCTCTTAAGTAATGACATAAGCCCCTTAGGAAGTAAGTCCACAATGACTTATTTTAGGGTTCATATGGACATACACTAACTAGGTCTTTACTAGCCTAATCAACTCTACCAAGCCTAAGACCTATGGTTTGCTCGGACAAGGTCCAAGTTCATGTCCATACAGATTAACTCAAACCTAGCCTAAAGCCCATAGACTAGTAAAAAAGCATATAACCTAGGTCTACATGGACTAAGCCGTGCAAGTTTGCATAGACTTACCGACGTAAAATCTTCTAGAAGCAGGATCTTCCTATTTAGATTACAATTCCTAATCCTATTAGGATTTTGCTTCCTTTAGATAGGAAATTCTTAAACCTAAGCCTATAAATACCCTTCTTAGGTATGAAGAAGGAGGAGGTTGAGAATCAAATTCACAACAGCTAATAAACCCATCCATGAGTCCAGGAGAGGACTCCAAAGGGGAATTGTTCTACTAGTCTCATTAGCCTTACCTAAAATAATTCTTTGTATACTCCTACATCTTTGTGCTATTACTTGAAGAGTTTATTCACAAGGTATTATCTGAGGCCTCTGCTATATATATTGATATTGTTTTCATGGACCTATGATCTCTAAGAATTGATTATAAGTGAGGTGATTTTATGTACTCCCCACTTTGATCATAGGAGTAGGTTATGATTTTAAGTTGTTTCATAATGTACAATTAATTTCCATTACATCATATTCACTCCGTTTAATTGTACAGATTTATTTGTAAACTTGATAAAGTCTGTATGGACTTGCTTTCTTGACATGTGTATGATATGTTGTCTGTATAGACTTATGTTAGTAACAGTGTCTTATTTGTCTTTTATATCATGTTTTAATATATCTTGTTTAACTTGTTAATATTGTTTTATGATGTTAGCATGTTGTATAATTATCTCATTCTCTAAAATACTTGTTGTTAATATGTAAAAATTATTGTATAGTCTATATGGACTCCCTCTCATGAGGAACATAGTTAGTATGGATGATTTTATTTTGTTCTTATATATTCTGTCTTTAAGTTCGCATGGACTCCTCTTATGAGGAATGTATTTCGCACGGACATCTACTTGGAATTTTAGTTTCACTTGTATTTATGTCTTATCTTCTTATGATTTTATATGAATACTTTATCTGGTATCGTTAAATCTTTTCTTTTGAGTTGTATGCGAGTGACCCTTCTCACTAGGGTTGTAACGACTTGAAAATCCCAACTCTCATGAATAATACTTCTCGAGATGAATAGTATTTCTCAAAACTCGAGTCGCACTAAGTAGTCCATTGAGGCGTATTAATTTTATTTTGGGTGAAGTTTGAAGTCAATCCGAAGTCGTTTGGATGGCTAAAAATGATAAACAAGATTTTGCGATAGTGTCCTGTGAATAGTGCCACAGGCAAAGCTGAACAGTAAAATAAATAAAAAGTTGTTCAAAATAATTTAAGAATTATACAACTTAATACTTAAATATTTCAATGAGTCTATTGGCATTGGAATCAAAATTTTTAGATATCGAGAAGTAATCCTTTTAAATTTTTAATTAAGTAATTATGTTGATTTTCTCGATTCCCTTTATTTTTCGAACTCGAGATTTTAGTGATCTATAGAACCTTGATTTATCTAATTTTTGGAGGTGTTAATCATTTAATTTGGATTTTTGAGAAGGGAAAAATCAAAATCAAAAGGAAAGAAAAATTAAAAATATCAAAAACTATAAATACCCAAATCATTTCTTTTCTTTCTCATTTTTCCTTTCTTTCTTTTCTTTTCTTTTTCTTTCCTTTTTGGTCGACAACCATACTAGTCCTCTCCTCTTCTTTTTCTTCTTTAATTGACACCACCAACCTATGAAAATTGTAATAGATGAAAAGTTCATATCGAGATCTTTCCATAGATAATAAATTCACTCAGTTTGGCAGAGCGGTTGGGGAGAAATCGCGTAAAGAAACTCGAGATGAATAGTGACCATTTTTCATTCGGGTAAGAATTTTTGAGTTCTAACATTTTTCCCATGTTTGTTACATGACCAAGAGTCATTTAATGTCCTTGTTTTGATTTTTTAGAGCCTATGTGAATTTATATGATTTTTGCTAAATCTTAACCATTTGAACTCATAGGTGAAACGTCAATTTGTGATTCCTGAGGGAAAGGAAAGGCATGAGATGGCTTCGGGTGTAGCACATGACATCATTAAATATGTGTAATTATGTTAATATGTTTAAAATGCATGAATATACATTTATGTGAAATTTGACATAATAGGTAATATTTTCCTTTAATGCAATTAATAGGTTTTAATGCGATTAAAAATGGTTGGGATGTTAAATTATGTAATGTATGTCAAGTATGAGTTAATGCATGCTGTGTGTGTGCCTATGTGGAGGCCGAATGGCCTTGAGAAGGTATATATGCATATATGTGTGTTTATGCCATATGTAAGGCATCATGAGTACATACATGGTTTATGAAATGCTAATGGCATAACCAATGTTATGTGGAGATTTATGTGTATGTACGTGACCTTGAGGGTGGCCGAATGCCACTTGGACATGTGAAATGCTATGTGCACATGATATACACTACATATAAAACATAATATCGAGAAACACCACTTTTGGCATAATGTGACCCTATTGTAAATAAGATAGAGAACTGCTTAATCTACTTGACATGTGCATTGTAATATATATATATATATATATGATTGCTATAAATGGTGACTAGATGTAATTTACATGTGTTGTGCTTGTATGTGATTCTTCATAGT
>CANXYI010442399.1:0-10069 GCA_948208565.1 Hura crepitans | reverse complement strand
TGCAGGAGTAACATAAGTACAGTTCCAAGCAAAGTTAACACCAAATGCACAAAAACTACTTTTGTCTCTGTGTTTGTCTTTTCACTTTACCTTGATAGTACAGACATATGCAAGATCCAACTGCTGAGCGCCATCATTTCCCATCCAGCCCTCAATCTGCAAACTGAAATTTGAGATTTTTGAGTTCCCTATTTAAGAACATATGCAAGTTCAAACAGCAGTTTATCGTTACTGCAAATTCACCAACTAAAAACAAAACCCGAAACTCAGTTACCTTCACAAAAATGTACTAAAGAAAATTGTTGCTTAGCACTAACCAAAGTTGAAGAAACGAGATAAGCAAAGCTTAGCAACTCATATATTTCCCAAAACCTGGTATGTAATTAACACTAAAGTAAAGCCCGAGACCATGTCCTAGACGACTGAATGTTTGAAAATTTTGGCTCAGATATAGACAATAGAGCAAGTACTTCAAATCAAGCCAAAAGCAACTTTCTAACAAGTCAACGCTTCAGAAACTCAAAAATGGTCGTATGATCTATAATCCACAAGGCCGCCAAAATTGATGAAGTTGAACTTTATGTGTTATGAGAATTGAACAGTAAATAAACCAGTAAGTTTCCAACAAGGAAGACACACTGTATTGTGCTTTCACGAAGGAAAGAGATGGTTTTTGTTTCTTCTTGAGCATTAACGGAAAGTCCTCCCCCACTAATAAAAAAGGAAGCAAAAGTTCTTCTGATGTTTTACACCTTTTGGTGGGTTCACGGTGATCGGTCGCTATATTTATATATAAATCTTTATCACCAAGGAAAAAAGTTTTGTCCTTTTAATTCAATTAATTTGAATTTATATCGATTAGATCTATAAATAAATTAACACCCACACTGTTAAATAAAAAAATTTTATTTTTTAAATTTAAACAAAATTAAATAAAATACTTTTATTTTATCTGAAGTTTGTAAATTTATTCATAAATACGATTAATGACAAAAAATTATTATCCAAAAAGACGTTTTTAATTAATCATAAGCTCATACAGTATGCTTTGATCTATAATAAGAGAAGGAACGTGCAACCATTATTCTTCGAAGTTCAAATGCTCTTACCATACTCGATGAAACTAAAGGAAGTTGAGCCTATATTATTATTAACTGAATTTTTTAATTTTAAGCATAATAATTTGTAATAGCATCTATCTATCTAGACAAAAATTTTCATTAAATGATTATTTTCCTTTCCTTTATATCCACTGTTTCTGTCGTCAACTCGTCGCCAGTTTTTCCACAAGACCTTTTTTTTTTTTTTTAACTTTCTTTCTCTCGTTTTATTTATCTTTTTCAATTCATTTTGCTTGTATTTAATGAATTATTGAATCAAAACAGTTTTTGTCGCTATGCATCTAGCCGACCTTTTCTGACCAAAAACATAAGAAAGGAAAATGAGAAAAATATTTAATTATTTTTAATTTAACAATAGAGGCAAAGTAAATTTAAATTTTTTTCGCTGAACTGGCAGAGAAGGTAACCTCAAACAAAATATGAAGATGGTTCTTATGTATCCCTCAATTCTAAAAATTACCTATAATGTTTTTAAACAAAATTAAATCCAGTTTATATTTTATTCATGCCTCAGTTTTCATTTTTTTTTAATATATAGATGGAAAAAATGAGTGGAGAATTAAAGTTGATAACTATCGGTACTTAAAAATTAAAACTAGGTTATGTAGAAAAAAAAATTATCTTGTACATGATAGATCTAATTATAAATTAACATATTTATAAAATTAAATTATTTTATATATTTAATAATTTATTATAAATTAAATTCAAAATAATTTTTTGCTATAAAAAATGTTTCACTCTAGTAAGAAAAAAAAAATTATCGTAGTTCAACTCTTAAATATGAAATATATTTACCAACGCGCATTTAGATTAATAGGAAAAAAATATTTGAAATACTACATAGTAGAAAAAATAAAGGGCCCCACGACTTAACACGCCGTAGACCAGACCAATAAAAAGGGAGACGTCAATGAGCTTTTAATATTCTTCTTCAAGTGCTTGACATTTTTTACTCGTTGTCCTTCACATATTATTCTGTGCTTTCACACGGATGCAATCATCACCAGGAATTTTGTGGAAATTTTTTTAATTATTTAATATTTAAAATTTACACGCCTCACCAATTTAAATTCATATTAAATAAAATAAATAATATTCATTCTATCCGCGTTTTAAAAATTTTATTATTCATTCTATCCGCATTTTAAAAATTTTATTTAAACTTAGTACAAAAATTAAAAAAATTGAAAAATTTTAATTTTATAAAAAAATGCATTAGTAATGAATTAAATTCCTCTTTTCTAATTTTAAATATTATATTTAATTTCTACATAAAAATATAATAAAATGAGTAAAATTGTAAATTTATTAAATATTTTTTAAATTTCAAAATAAACCCTTAAAATAAGTAAAAAAATCTTTAAATGCATATATAATATTTTGAGTAGAAGAAAGGACCCTAATAAAATGCTAAGAATGGAGGAAAATTTCCAGTAGGTATAAAAATGCTATGAGCGGTCGGATAGAACTCAGAAGCAACTGATTCAAAGGTCTATAATATGACTTTTTCACAAAGAATAAAAGGACTGAATTGACGAGAAATAATTGAAAAAAAAAATATAGAGAAATGCAAATTTTTATAGATTTCATGTAGAGTAATCTCACCATCCTCTCAAAAAAACCGTAAAGGGAATTAAAATTTTTGATATTAAAAAATTAACGCTTAATTACAATCCTTTCTGAACGACAGATTAGTCGGGATCCTGTCCCTAATACTAACCTCGAGTGTCCATTCCTTATCTTTTGGATCATTCCATGAGCTAAACATCTTTTTTTCTTTTTTTTTTTTTACTGATTTTCTTGAAGAGACAAGTAAAAAGATCTAACCAAATTTTTTTTTACTGATCAAACGTCAAAGATTCCCCCAAGTGTGATCCTCCAGCCTTTTCTATGCTAAAGAGTGAACCATAAAGTAAAGGAGCATCGACTGTTCCACGTCATAGAAAAAATTAGATATTGAAGGACTCTGGCCTGCAATTTTCATATCCTTAATTACATCTTTCCCGCAAAGAGAGAAAAGCTTATGATGGCCACACGCACGAAGTGTAGCTTGGACTTGCATTAACTGCTAAAATCTAATAAGAGGAAAGGACGACCAAAGAAGAAACTGAATGGAGCTCCATGGCTCCACCACAAAGAAAAAGGCAAGGAATTTGACTGTTGACGTGACCTTTCTTGAGGCGGAATTGAAATGATAAGGATTCTTAGCAACAACAGAATCGCTGTGTATTTTAATAAAGATTCCTTGCGCATTTACCTGATTATATCACATATGGGTTTTCCTGCTTGTGATCATGATCTCTAGCCAAGCATCAAGTAATCTGGGCAAAAGTATAAACAAAATACAATCAATAACAAACTGCAATAAGAGAAGTGTGAAGCAGAACATGGCCCTAACATGACTCCTACCAATTTCCAAGTCGGTTTAAAGTTGGATTAGCTTGAAACTATGGAGCCAACCCAGTAGATGCTAAAGCAGTGCCATTAAGGCTATCCTTTTCAGAGCCACATAATGGCTTTAGGCCCTTGGGCTTCTTAAAAGATCGCCTTATGGAATTACAAATTTATCATCTAGAATCAAAATCAAAACCCTACTAGGGACTACAGCTAAAGAAATCACTCTGAAGTAAAGTTAAACACGATAATGTCCTGCCGTAAACAAAGGGTACTGTACTTAGTACAAACTTATGGTCTAAACTAGGTGTAATCACTTAGAGGGGTGGTGAATTTTCACTATTTGAGCATCTAAAGGTTTATGTTTCAAAGAAGCCACTGCTACCTGTTGTTTTAAGAGAGAAGAAATAAAGCATCTCTCACTAATTCATGGTCTAATAAAGTACCATGCATTGCCCTTGAACAAAAATGGAATAAGAAACTTGCAGTTACTTGCCTCGAGGGCTAGTTTACAACTACATATTTCATGGTTCACTTTAAACTTAAGATGAATTTATGGGATGTGCAAGGCAAACATTCTTGACAGTTGCCACTTTCAAAAAGTAATAATGAAACTCCACCTACAGTTAGAAAAAAAACTGGCTTCGTCGTGAGAGTATATATAACAACCTTCTAAGTCCGTAACATCCAAAACAAAAACCAGAAAAATAAAAAAATCATAACATTTTAACCAACCCAATCCTTAGACTACATAGTACGTACACAACAAGATTCTAAAATTTTGATTAGGAGCACTGCCATAGACAGAAGATAACAGAAAGAAAAGGAGCAACAAATTACTTTTTTTTCAAAATAAGGATTGATTGGTAACTCGGAATTGCTTTCTCATAATGTTCGGAAAGCTGAAAAATGCAAGAATCCAGTTGAATCCGATCCTCTTTAGCTTAATTTCATGCTTGCATGTGTTAATATAATTCATTTTCTTTCAAATAAAAATAAAACTATGCCACAAGTAACATGGTTTTGCCAAAATTAAATTTTATTGATAAATTTCATAGTAAGTTTCCCCAAAAAAGAAAGACATTAAAAGTCATAATACTTTAAGCCAAAAAGATTTTTGTATCGCAATAATTAAGGTTAAATAAGAAAATAAAAATAAAAATTTTCTTGTAATGTTCCAAATAGTAGAAGTAAAAAAATTCTATCACAAATTGATTTCAATTGAAAATAAATTCTCGCTCGGAAACTGACACTGATATCCAAGTGCAACATGTAGTGATTCTGCTGAATCAGGCACAAAAACAAACTACATCACCGCACTTCCGAGATATCCTTTGGAACATTGTTAAAGCACAAGCATAATGCGACAACACACGGTTTTCAAGTTCCAATATCCATGACGTAGCCAATTAAAAAGATAAAGCTTTGAATGAGACTTTTGAGAAACAGTCCGATAACAGCCTCGTCTATTGAGGCGAATTTGAGATTCATGAGAGTTCGAATTAACTTCGATTTTAAAACTATTGACGATTGAGTAAGACAAGAAAAGCAGAAGAATCAGCAATTCTTATCTGGGAGCTGTAGATGATATGCATTATCGTACAGTAGTCTAATTGGTTTCAATAATTGAAATTATTCAATTGCTAATAATAGGAGACAGATGATGAACGTGACATTAAAGCAAGATTTTATCCCGGTAACTATCTGTGATTTGGAATTGATACTCGAAAATTTTAAACCAAGTAATAACTCAAGGACCGTCCTTACCATTGCTACTGTCTCTTAGTGGGAATGAGAAGGGAATGATACTCCATTGGCCTTTTCTTTTGTTTTTAATTTCCAATTGTAAAAATAAAAAATAAAAAGAAATCCTAATATCTTATTCACACAAAAGAGTGGCCAATAAGCGTATACTAGGGTATATTATGGCAGGTTGTACAAGTAAGCAACGGCAAGCAAATCCAAGTGCTGCTACTGTGTTTTATGCAACGTCTAAAAAGTTGGAATGGTGGATCATATTAGGCGAATCAAAGGGTTGATGGTAGACTCAGAATTGAGACCTAATCCCCACTAGATAAATTCTCGAAGAATTCCGCTTTCTGATGATATTATACAGGACAAGAAAAAAACTTTACTAAAGGCCAGTCCTTTGACATGGATTCTCTTTTCATTTCTTGTCCTTACCATTGCTTAAGGAAGCGAATCACATCTGATCTCCTTATGCACCTTTAAAAAAATATTCGCCAACTTGCAGAACCCCACCTTTCTCTCTCCTGCTTATAAGGAGCAGTCATGGCAATCTCTTACTCATACCATCCTTTGACTTAAGTCTTCACACTTGACTGAAGCAACTCACTTTTTCTTTTCCCCTCTCAAAGTTCTTCCCTTTAGCATTTTCTTTTGCTTTAGGACTTCATTTCTCAGGTAGCTACCGTCTCTAGTACCAGATTACTATATTCTCATTTCTTCGCAAAAATAAATAAATAATAAAAAGAAAATGGCATCAAGTTACTTCTCATCATCTTCACAGGGTTCTGGTTCATCCTGGACGCCCAAGCAAAACAAGCTATTCGAAAAGGCGCTGGCTATATATGACAAGGACACCCCAGACCGCTGGCAAAATGTGGCCAAGGCTGTGGGTGGAAAAACCCCCGAAGAAGTAAAGAGGCACTACGATCTTCTTGTGGAAGATCTTATCTATATAGAATCTGGTCAAGCCCCACTACCCAACTACAAGTCTACTGGGAGCGATGGCAGAGGACTTGGTGAAGAGCAAAGGTAGAGTACATGCTGGTAAAAATAATTACTCCTTACAGATAATATCAAGCTAAACTTCATATTATCTTATATGTTATAGTGTTTCCTTTCTAAGTAGATAAGAACAACATTAATTGATAAAAAGATATAGCATAGCAAAGAAGTGTATTGCTTGCTACATACTACTACAACACCAAGTCGTGCATTAAACTTTATCAAATTCATCTCTAAAACAATCAAAAAGTAAGCACAAAGCAATGCAGAAACAGCCTTTTTCTAACTTCCCATTAAATTTTCTTGAGAAATCATAATGTACAATGCACGCGGATGTCCTATAGTCCAAAATAGAAACATCTCCAAGACGTGCAACTTACTAAACTGAGTCACTGACTATTACTCTAAAGGGGCGCTACCGTTCACACATGTATTCAGTGGCCAAATGACCTCAAAATCGGGTGGAGTAATGGTGGACCTCACACTGATCCAAGCAGTAGAATCACACGGTAGTATCCACGCTGCATGAATGGTAGATAGTAGATGAGCTTTCAGAAGATTAGACAGTATGTATTAAGTCGCAATAACGTCACTACAGAAAATTAAAAAAAGTAACCCTTTTTTCCTATAATATGTCATCTGCTTCTTTTTTCCTGCTAGCTACACATCTAAACACTAGATCAGGCACCGACCCAGTTCCCATGGAGATACTTTTTCTACATACTTCAAATCTTTTTATAGCTTATCCATCCCAGTCTATCCAACTTTCTGCAGAAGAAGCCCACATGAAATCTAATCCTATTAATATTAAACGACAGGCACATGGCCCTATGGTTTGGAGTTGACTATAAATTATTATAAATTTGCCGGTGCTTCTAGTTTTGATAAGAATCACCATGTGACACAACATAATTTTTTCTTTTTAAATCAAATTTCCATCACTGTCAGACCTTCCATCAATCCCCCGTCCTGCTTTCGACGAAGGTCATTGATCTAGCTTAAACTTTAAGCATAATCAGTAAATTAACTTCAAAAGGAAGAAGAGGATTCATGCAGCCTAGTATCCTAGGTATATTCAGACCGATATTTACTTCCTACAAAAAATGTCATAACTTAAAATTTAACGAGCATAATCTATTGCAATATATTCTTCAAAAATTAGCTATTGCTCATGCCCAAGAATGCATTGCTCAATTGGTATCTAAGACTGTACCTCCTTCAGACCCACAATAAAATAAAATAACTAGCATTTTGGATGTAAGATATCGTTTTTTATTTCAAAGATTATCAAGTGACCTATGTGAAAATGAAACAGGAAAAAGTTTATAGTTAAGCATCCAAATCGGACAGAATTGATATCTGACACCTCATTGTTTTTGTCTTGTGCAGGTTAATGAAGAATCTAAGGCTCTAGCGAATCCCAGAGATAATGTAAAATAGCGAGCTCACAAGTGCCGTTCCTAGCTATGGGTCTGTGGCTGTAACGTTCTTTACTCGGGTGTCTGTGTAATTAATGGATAAGTATGGTAATAAGCGCGAAAAGAACGAGGCTTTGCACAGGTGTGACTGACGACAGTGCTCCTCCTCCTCCTTAAGCTTGTGTCTACTGTAATTGTGTTTAAACTTTAATCTTATAAAAGTATCGAGGATTCCCTAAATGAATTCTTTCTCTTTCTCCTATGAATTGAAAACAATCAGCAGAAGAAAGAGGTAATTACATAGAAGATTCATCCAAATCTGAGAAAAAATGAAATAAAAAAATAAAAAAGACGAACAAGCGATCGATTCATTCTAAATTGAGAACAAGTATGAAATGCTTAAGCGGAAACAAAATTATATCTAAATAAATCCAATTGTGGACAAAGTGTAGAGAGATCGAACTCACTGACCTTTTGAAAAGCTGAGAGCTCAGCAGTGCTTGAGCATCCACTAGAGATAATAACTAAAGCAAATTAGCGACCTGGAGAGGAGCGATTTTCTAAAAGATGAAAATGAGAATGGCGGGTGCTAAGAAGATGCAATTAAAAAAGAAGCGGGAAATGATAACTTAGACCGATAAGAATGGAGATGCGGGGTATCGATCCCCGTACCTCTCGCATGCTAAGCGAGCGCTCTACCATCTGAGCTACATCCCCTGATGGTTGTATGTGTTAACACAGTTAAAAATAAAAGAGGCAATTCATAATTTGAAGAAAATCATTCAAATGGAGATGCGGGGTATCGATCCCCGTACCTCTCGCATGCTAAGCGAGCGCTCTACCATCTGAGCTGCATCCCCTGACTTAGATTGTGAATTTAATAATAAAAACTTATTAAATATTTTAAAAAAAAAATTATAGCTTTAATTTTCACGTCCAATTAATGAATAATTAGCGGAAAAAAAACTCAATCTCCTATCTAGAATCCGAATTTAAAGCACTATTTTTACACAAAAATTTATTAAAAAAAAAGTAAAGTCAAATACAGAAAATTCAAATAATTTATCACCACATTTTAAAAGAAAATCACAAGTTTAAGCGTAAAAAACGAACTGTAATAACTAAAATTATTCCACTATTGCATCGGCCATGGACAAAAAAAACTATTATAAATAAACAAACTGTTACGGATCAAGCATAGCTTAACTTTGCAACAATACATCTACAAATTCACCAAGCAGAAGGGGAAAAAAAATTAAATATGGCAAAAATTAGTGCTTTTGGCTTGGTAGTAAGTGCATTGTTGGTTGTGTCGTTCCATGTAGCGCATGGTGACGAATGGCTTGAGCACATAAAGGATGGACTCAATAATGGAGTGGATAAAATCATGGATAACGCAGGTGACCTGAAGGATAAAGCAAAAGATTGGAAGAGTAATGCAGAAGATGCCATGGGTGATGCCAAGGATAAAACCGGCAACTGGTTTCAAGGCCAGATAAACTAAACATTTATTATTATTATTATTATTATTATTATTATTATTATTATAGAAGACTTGCTTGCAGAGAGAGAGAGATATGCCAATTATTTAGCATGATCTTTTTTCAATCTTGTAATTCTACGCATATATATCCTTGGAAATGTTGAAAAATATTGACCTCTGAAAATAATTATATATATATATATATATATTGGTTCCTTTGTTCATCTTAACGAAATAAAGAAACTCGAAATTATATTTTTCTGTGTACAATTACTGTATCAAATAAAAGTCTCGAATTCTTTCTTTATCGTGTTATAATTTCACTTTTAGTCATGCTACTGTTAATTTCTAATTAAAAAAGAAAAATTAATCAGTAAATAAAATAATACAAAAAAAACAATTATTGATATAATAAGAAAAAAGAAGTTCGCTACTATTCCAAACACAAAAAAAAAAAAAAAAAGATTGAGGAGTTAAACAGGCCCCTCAAATTTATGGTAATTATCCATCGAATCCCTCGTAATTTGTTAGCATCAGTTCCACTCTTAAGATATTAACATTGAGCTAAGTACTCTAGCTTGACAATCGATCCAACTTGACTTTTGAATTACAAACAATTTAATTTTTAACATAATAATGCGTCAAAAATAAGTAAAAGTTCCATTTGAATTAAACTTAATTAGTTAAATTTTCATTTTTTTTAAATTTTTTAGCTGGTTTTAATTATTAATGAAGTTGTTTGTTTGGATGAATATTGTTAAATTATTAACAGTAAAATTTGTCTAAATTAATTATAAGAGACTTAATCACTGTTACAACAAAGTTAAAAGGCTCAACCCTTCAGCCATGAGAACATCAAATAGAAACACAAAAGCCAATGAAATCAGCTAATGACAGAA
>CANXYI010442308.1:0-11640 GCA_948208565.1 Hura crepitans | reverse complement strand
AACCCCATTCAAGGCCTTGTAGTGGTGGAAAAAAAGGGTGTTTTCACACCATAGGTATGTGGACTTGACTTAATTGATGTATGGCATTTGATTATGCATGATTTATATGTATACATGTGTATGAAAATGGTAAAACTTTGGGTTAGGCATGGAATTGATGTTAATAGATGGTTTAATTGTGTTAATGGCATGAAAATAATCTTGTATGCATAAATTGGGTGAGAGAAACCAAGTGTAGGTGTGTGTGCTATGTGTGGCCAAATGGTATACATGTATAGGATGTCATGTGTATGGCATGCTACATGTGGTATTGACATGGAAATGAGATGGAAAAACCATGTTAGGAATATGAATGCAAATAACAATATGTGTTGAATGGTAATTTGAGGAATTGTGACCTAAAGTGATGTGTATTGGTGACATTAGAAATGGCATGTGAAATGGTGATTATATGTGTAAAAATAATGGCATAAGGATGATTGATAAGTCAATTATGATTTTGGGATATAATGTTTAGAGGAATAATAAATTATGTCTGGTATGATTAGAGAAATGAAAAACATGACTATAAAAAATGACCAAATGAATAGTAACTTAGGCAAAAATAACCATATGAATAGTGATTTTGTAACAAATGACCTAACATGGGAAAAATTGCATAAATGTGCTAGAAATGAAAATACAAGTTGAAAACGACATGACCTAAGATGGAAAATAAGTACTAACTATATAATTGAATAATGAATAGTGATATAGCCCATTAGTTAGACACCTATTGGATAGGTTGACCGATCAACTAGGGAATTAGTAGCTACTAGGTAGGATGGTCCTTCTAGGACCATTGTTGTTTGATGTGATGGTGGGTGCAGCCGTCAAGGTTCTGAGGTTCAACCTTGCACACTCGGGTACTAAGAGGTCCACCTGGCTTGACCTTTACCACCCATTAGCTTCATATAGATATTAGGAGGTCCCACAGGGCTGATCCTTACTATCCACCAATACTATATTGGAGACATTAATTTGGGGTATTGGGAGGTCCCACGGGGCTGATCCCTACTATCCACCAGTGTTGTATTAAAGACATTGATTTTGGGTATTGAGAAGTCCCATGAGGCTAATCCTTGCTATCCCGCTTACAAATATTAGGAGGTCCGATAGGGCTGATCCCTACTATCTACTAGTCCGATATTAGGAGGTTCTAGTGAGCTAATCCCTACTATTAGACCAGGTTGGTACAGCAACTAAGGCTCAAAATGTGGGCCACTACACAACATAGATCCCATTATCTTGTATCTTAAAATGTAGTCTATCTATCATGGGCCTTAATAGCATTATACTTAAATAAATATAACACTACTTGACTAGTCATAATGGCAATTGAATAAATACATGGACTTCAATAATTCAGTTGACCAGATTGAAAATGGATAGGTTACTTGCATGACAAGGCATTGTAACTTACAACACATAACTGGATAAATTGTAATAATACTACATGAAAATAATCATAAGGCTTGTTTTAGCTTGCTTGTGATATCATATGTGTGACTATACTCATGACATGCATTTATTGTTTCAATTCTACCACTGAGTTTATACTCAACATGTTGGCGTTCCGATGTATAGGTCTTAGATGGGGTTAGTTGTCTAGCTTTGTCCAATGCAATGTAACTATTATTGAGTTCTTTTGGTATATATTTCTATACTTTGATAGTTGTTAGTAGAAATGTACTCTTGTATATTGGGGTTTAGAAATAGACATTTGATGCATGTTATGGATACATATATGGATGTCTGTGTAATAAACTACTTGATCTATGTAAATCTAAGTCTATGATGAAAATATATGCTTGCTTAATTATTTAAAAACTATGGGTCTGAGACCCAATAATTATTGTGTGATTATGGTTGATGCTAATCTGGAGGACTAAAAAGGTCCAGGAGTTGGGTTTAATATTATGATTATTATAAAAGTGTTTTTATGCAGGAAAAATTTTAGGTTTTTCACTTGGGTAGCCGTTATGCTGCCCAAATTTCTATAAATTGGATAACAGACCTAAAATAGGATTTTATCAGTCTAAGATAGTCAATACTATGAGATTATCTAATAATTTGGGGAATGCAAGAGTGACATGCCATCATAATGAATAAGTTGATAAGCATTAAATGAATGAGGCCTAGGGAAATCCAAGGATGGGTGACCTATGGCAAATAGTGATCTTTGTCTATTTCCTTTGGAAATGGGTAAGAGGTGTTACAGTTACAACCTTCCTCTCTTTTATAATTTTGCCTTTGAAATTGCCTAGATTAAATAAGTGAGCATATTGATGGCTCATAGTGTCGTCTCATTTTCGAGTAGATTCTCTAGTATTGTGATTCATCCATAACACTTTCACCAACTGAATTTGCTTATTCCTTATCTCTTTAGTCTTTCTTGCTAATATCTTGACTAGTTTTTCTTTATCAGTCACATATGGCTGCAACTCCATAGATTCCATTGAAATCACATGAGATAGATTCAAAAGGTACATTCTTAACATCAACACATGAAACATGTTATGAGTCTTCTCAAACTCAGGAGGCAAGGCAAGTCTATAAGAAATCAAATGCACACACTCAATAACTTTGTATAGACCGATAAACTAAAGGCTATCCTTTCTTTTTCTACTAAATCGAAAGACTTTCTTCCAAGGTGACACTTTTAAGAACACCTTATCCCTAACCTCATAGTAAATATCCCTTCTCCTTAAGTCCACATAGGACTTCTATCTATCTAAGGTAGTCTTAAGATTGTCTTTAATTGATTTTACTTTCTCTTTGATCTATCAAATAAAATCCAATCCAAACACCTTGTCCTTTCTTAACTCTATGCAACACAAGGGAGTTTTGCACTTTTTTCCATAAAGTGCCTTATAAAGAGCCATCTTGATGCTCTTTTCATAGTTGTTGTTATAAGAAAATTCCATAAGTGATAAGTATCTATCCCAACTACCCTCCATCTTAATAACATAGCCTTTTAACTTAGGCTCAAGCACATGAATATAACATATCACATCACATAACTAATAGAACAAACATATAGGTTTTTAAATATTACCTAAATGACTTGTTTTGACTAATCATTTGTCTGTGGATATAAAGTTGTTTTGAAGTTTAACCTCATGCCTAAAGACTTATGCAGCTTCTTTAAAAACATTAAGGTAAACCTCATATCCCTATTAGACACAATAAAAGTAGGCACTCTATGCAACCTTATTACCACTTACACATATATCTCAACTAACCATTCCAAAGAGTAGTCAGTTCTCATTAATGGAAATAAGCTAACTTATTCAATCTTTCTATTATCACCCACACTGTATCATGCTTCTTTTAAGTTAACGAAAGTCTAACTACAAAATTCATGGTCATCTTATCCCATTTTTATTCAAGTATTGTCAAAAGGCTATAGCAAACCTAAAGGAACCTAATGTTTAGCTTTAACTTTCTAACACATAAAGTGAACTTTCAAGCTCTATATATCTTTGTACTCCAAGGATGCATAGCACATGAGCTAATATGAGCCTTATTTAGGACCATCCTTTTCTACTCATCATCATTAGGCATATACAATCTATTCTTATAGAAAAGTTAACCTTCCTTCAACTCATACTCAATCGACTTCCTCTCTTAGATTAGCCTTATCACATTCTATAGCTTTTTATCTTTCTCTTAAGCTTCTCTCACTTGCCTGAGCAAATTTGACTTCACTCTCATCTCTGTTGCAAGTGCTCTATCATAAGCAACTCTTAGATGGACATTCATTTACCTTAAAACTACATAATAATGAAACATAATAGCACATAGCATCATCAAACTTTTAAAAGAACACATAACTAAACAAAAAACTCAAATCTCATTAAAGTCATACCTGCCAAAGATTTTCAGGTTAAGGAATCCATAACAACAATAGCCTTGCCATTATGATAATTAATAACACAATTGTAATCCTTAAGTAACTCCATTCATTGCCTTTGCCCTAAGTTGAGCTCTTTTTGAGTGGGCAAATAATTAAGGCTTTTATGATCTATATAGATGAAACACTTGTCATTATAAAGGTAGTATCTCCTAATATTCAAGGCAAACACAATTGTTGATAACTCAAGGTCATGGGTAAGATAGTTTTTGTCATGTAACTTAAGCTATCTCGAAGTATAAGCTACTACCCTACCCTCTTGCAATAGCACATACCTAAAACTATTGTGAGATACATCACTATAAATCACATAATCCTTCCTAGACTTTAGTTAAGTAAGAATGAAAGCTTAAGTTAGCATCTTTTTTAGCTTCTCAAAACTAGCTTGACATTTAGAAGTCCACTCAAAATTAGCATTCTTTTGTAATAACTTGGTCAAAGGAGATGCTATAAGGGAAAAGCCCTTTCACAAAGTGCCTATAATAACTTGCCAAGCCTAAAAAATCTCCTAACTTCAATAACATTCATAAGTGGCTTGCAACTTATCATAGCTTTAATCATTTTAGGGTCTACTCTCACTTTATTAGCTAATATCACATAACCTAGAAATGTTACCTCGTAAAACTAAAAATCACATTTACTAAACTTGGTACATAGCTATTTCTCCCATAACTTTTGCAACACTAACATCAAATGCTCATCGTGGTCTATCTTATTCTTAGAGTACACCAAAATATAATCAATGAATACAATAACAAATTGGTTTAGATATAGATGAAAGACTTGATTTATAAGGTCCATGAATGCAATAGGTGTATTAGTTAACCAAAAGGTATCACTAAAAACTCAAAATACCCATATCTCATCTTAAAAGTTATTTTATGCATATCCACATCTTTCACTTTAAGTTGGCAATGCCTAAACCTCATATCAATCTTAAAAGTCACTCATACTCCTTTCAACTGATCAAACAAATCATCTATCCTAAGGAGAGGATACTTATTCTTCATGGTTAACTTATTTAGCTACCTATAATCAATATACAATCTCATAGTCCTATCTTTCTTTTTCACAAACAATATTAGTGCTCCCTAAGGAGACATATTAGGGTTTAAGAGTTCTTTCAACTAAACCTTTAACTCCTTAAGTTTTATAGGTGTCATTATGTATGGTGCTATAGCCATAGGTGCAGCACTTAGCAAAACTTCAATATCGAACTGCACTTCTCTCTTAAGTGGTACTCTAGGTAACTCAGGAAATACATCTTGGAATTCACACATAATTGGTATATCCTTAATTCTAGGTTCCACCTTACTAACATCCCTCACATGAGCCAAGTAAGGCTAATAGCCATTTCTCACTAGCTTCCTAGCTACAGTAGTTGATATAACATTAGAGAGGAAAGTTGAACTCTTTCCCACAACAAGCACATCCTCATTATTATAGCCTTAAGAGTAATTCTTTTAAGCTTATAGTGTACACAACTTAGTGTTTATATAGCCAGTCTATACCTAATATCACATCAAATGGTAGTTCAATCAAATCTGCCATAAACTTATACTCATGGTATTCAAAAAGATAACCTTTAAATACCTTATTCACAATCACACTATGGCCCAATAGATTAGTTACTTGAATGTCATGTTCATGGTATTTAGGTTCCAAATTCCACTTATATGTCAAATTAGTGCAAACATAGGAGTGAGTGAAACCAAGATCAATGAAGGCTGGCATAGAGGAATTAAAAAGAGAAAAGTAATAATAATCACATTAAGTTCTTCCTCTACCTCATGAGCTTAGATGGCATACTAGTGAGTTGGGGTCTAAGCCTCTGCACAGTCTTAGAAGTGGCTCGTTAAGGTGCTCTAGTGGTCTCCCATCTCTTAGGCCTTCTCTTTATTAGAGCAGTGGCCTTGGTCCAATGTGTCTACTACTCTTTCTCCTTAATCCTCTTAGGCAATCCTTAAATCTATGATTTTTTGCTCCATACTTAAAGCACCCATTAGTCTTATGCCAACACAGAGCACCTTAACACCTATCATAGTAGTCACAAAGCTAGACTAATGTACTTTTAGCAGTGGATCTTAGGGTGCTAGCCATAAATGCAATCCTATGATCTCTTATAGGTGGCTTGTACCTAAATGAAACTCTCTAAACAATCCTCTGACTTTGGCTTTAAGTATGACTATGAATGGCTAATCCTTTTTGCTTCTTATTGGTAGCAAAAGGAGCACTCTTCTTACCTTAAAATCTCTTATTCTAATTCCTTTTCCTCCACTTCTAGCCTGTCTCATTGATCTTTTCAATCTCAAGGGCTACTATGATTAACTCAAAAATTGAGGCTAGCTAATGTACCCTGATGTCATAGTTGAGCCCTACATAGAATTTCTTGTAGTAGGTAGCTTCTATCACATATATGGCCTCAGCATATTCTAGGAGCTCTAAAACCCCTTCTCATACTTAAACACACCCATATATTTCGAACTCAGCTACAAAAACTCCTTAAATCTTGCTTCTCTATAGGTCTCCCTAATGTACCTCTTTTTGAATTCTCCTAGAAGAACTCCCAAGTAAACACCTCAAGTAGCTTTCGCCTAATCAGGGTCAGCCGCTAGTTATATGCCTTCTTCTACATAAGAGGCTATATGCTCTAGCACTCTTATGGTTTGATCTAACTAATACTGTGTAGTGGTGGAATCATCTATCTTGAGGCCATAGAACTCCTCTACACTAAAATTTTGGGGTCTCTCTATAATAGATCTTCTACAAAGAGCTACCAATGGCTATGGTCATAAAGCTAGTGCTGGATTAGAGGCAACTAACCCTTATGAATTGTCTCTACTCACTAGAGCTTGACTCTTAACTTCTTTCTCAATAGAGCTAATCAAATCGTCTGACATATCGCACTTAAAATCGATAGAAAGCACTTACATAAGTGACAATAACTTAACACATGATATACAATGACATGCACAACATGAACACACAAATGCATGCACACACATAAATGCAATTGACATATAATCTTAGGTCTAATGCAACTTAAACTAATTGCCTAATCAAAAACTACCTAAACATGGCTTTGATACCACAAAATGTGACACCTCTCCTCTTAATGAAAGAAGCCATCACAATCCACATCAACATAAAGACCTATGCACTTCATAATCTTATATTGTATCCCTATCACATGTTCTCATTCATTCATAAATACTTATCATAATAAGAATATATATGCAAAATTTGAAGAAACTCATAATGGTTAAACATTTAAACTAATTTGTTAAAAAGATGTAACTTTACAAATTGAATGATAAAACTTTGTCTTAAAAATGTTTACAAAACAACTGAAATGAAAATAAAATATAAAGTTTTCAAAAACATGATAAGGTAAGTAAATGAATGCATGCTCCTAAATAGCCATAAAATCCTCATGAAGTACTTCATCTATCAAAGCTTATTTATAACCTATGCATGGAAAACTAACACACTAAACAAAAACACTTAATAGTGCATAAACAACTTTGGTTTACCTCACCACCATCACAACATATAATATATAAACTTTGTAATAACATTATTAGCATAAAAAGTATCATATTCATCCATGTATGATCTTATACAAACTTACCTTGTAGTAACATTATCAATATACATAGTGTCATGTACATCCATGAATAATCTTACTTGAACATACTTATAGGATTAGTCTTATGTGAATATTAATCATACACATGCTTATCTCATTGCATAATCATCATACAACAAACATCATATGTTGTTCATATTAGATTAATCCATACACATATTTAAGTCTCACACAAATGCTTATCTTTGTCATATTTTAGTTAGCTCATAATATTTCATATATGTTACCTCAGTTAAATTAGTCCTAATATACACCTCGACTAATATAGTTTAGGTAATGAGTATCACACATATGTATGGTACTCAAGCTGAGTTTAGATAGCTATGCCTACCACATCACAATTGCTCAAAAGAGCATAAACTGCTCTAAAGAGCCACAATTATAAAAGACATCGTACTACTATAGAATACCTTATTAGCATTCCAATCTATCCTAATGTTATCATAGGCATAGTTCATTTATTACCAGTTCAACATGCAAATTATCACATTCTCTTTCACAAATTAGTTGTCACATAATTACACATTTTACCCCTTATTTTTTCATCATGTAACATTGTTCTTAGCTTTGTCAAGGTATCTCATGTCACTCAATTAAACATAACTTCATCACATGTTATGGCCTCACATGTCTCATGTCATATACTTAACGAATTCATTGTTATTCACATAGCACATATATCACTTCCCATGTCACATCACACCATATTAATCTAGCAAGTCAATTACTACACCATATTGTTATATAAACATATTGAGTCATATTGCATATTCATTTTGGTAATTTAGGTCTATTTAAGTCACATTTAGCATATAATTTCATTTCTCATGCATTCAAGTTTGAACTCAAAAGTCAAGCCTAAAATATGCCAAATTTTCACACATCATATGTCCTAAATATAGTGTAAAGTTTTTGTATCAATCCAATGGAAAAAATTTACAAAATCATTGAATTTCATAAAAGAAAAGAAAACAAGTTATGCTAAAAATAAGGGGTCACGGGTGTAATACCTTTGTGGGTCACAGTCGTGACCCTAGATATTTTCAAAGACCAATGTTTTGGCTTAAAGGGATTATACTTACCTATAAAAGGTCATGGCTATGAGGCCTACCCTTCTGTAGAAAACATTGCAAATTTTTTATGGAAACAATAGCAAACTTAACCAAATTCATATTAAACCACTTCCAATTCAATTCTAACTCAAAATGTAAGTATTCTAAAGTAAGTTTCACATAATTTTATTAATTATAGACAAATATAATAGAAATGTGACAACCTTTACTCGACTTGCTCTTAAAAGCAGATGAAAAACATCACAAAACCAAAATCTAACTTCTTTATATTTGAGTTACTGAAAATTTTCTTTATTTTTTGAAATCTCATAGAGTTTAAAACATCAAAATTTAAACACAAAAAAGCTATATAACATGTTAGAGTATTTAGGGTCATCATGTTGAAATCTAATAGCATAATAGATGTTTGGTGACACTATCCTAAATTTTAACTTATAAAAAAAGCAATTCTATAACTTATGTTACCTGAACTATATTAACTCAACTCCATCAATATTTGACTACATCCACTATGCATCTATATTAAGCAAGTCCACTACATGTCATTATGTATTTCACAACTAACCATCAAAAATATATCTACCATCATACACTCTACCTGTAACACCCCCTACCTGATCCTTTAATCAAACCAGATAAGAGATTTCACCTTTTATATGTCACCTATCTTGATATAGCTCTCACCTTATCTTTATTTAACTAATAAAGAAGTTATAATCATCCCAATATTTTTATGATATTTTAATGCAAACTCATTTTATTTTATCCTCTTTTAGTTTATTTATCTATATTATTAGGGTGTTTAGACACTTTTATAATAAGACTATTTTAATAAAAATCCAGCAGCATAATAGCTGATCGGATGAAAAATAAAAAATTTTAACCTACAAAAAACATGACATTCTCATGTATTAGTCAATCTTCTAGACCCTTCTAGTCCTTTAACCATTATCTTATAGTCAATCTCACATGCATATATCTCAGTTATCACACCAGTCAATGACAATCACACATACATATATCATGCATATTACAGTATTAACATCATAACCTCTTTCATAATTTACCAACCAGTGTATAATAGTTTTACATGACTAGGCCCTATCTCTCTATACATGAGTTCCCCTATCTATTACTAACACAAAAGTATCAAAATATATACCTAAAAGAAGATTGTTAGCTACACTATGTATTGAGGCTAAACTGCAATCTATGGTCTTCTACCTATGCATCAAAAACATCAACACGTTGAATATGCACTAAGTGGTGAATTTAATGTAATATGGATTGTATCCCATACACATGCAACATGCATCACATAATCCTTTTTATGTGTCTTTATTTTACCTATAGGTATTGTTATTAACTTATAGGTTATCTACCTAGATTGGTAATATAACTTAATGTTCAGTTATTGTGTCTTGTAAGCTATCATGATTAAGTCCATTAAATTTTATTATCTATTTATTATTTAATCTAGTTAAGACATGCAGCTTCAATTATTATATTATTCAATAGTACTCCCTTTTTATTTTCCTTAGGCCCATACTTAAAAGACAACTCTTTTAACACCGGATAATGGGATCCATATATGTGTAATGGCCCATATTAAGAACCTCAGTAGTTGCACCTACCTATATCCACCCAATAGAAAGGATTAGTTCACTAGAACCTCCCTGTACAAGAGCGGCAAGGATCAATCCTACTGGACCTCCCAGGATTAGCTTATAAGGACCTCCTAATATCCCAAGTCTTAACATCAGTGGATAATAGGGATTAGCCTATAAGGACCTCCTAATATCCAAGCAACACGGGTAGTAGGGATCAATCTATATGGACCTCCCAATACCCAATGTGTCTAAGTTTCACATTAAGAACCTCGATAGTTGCACCCACCATATCATACAAGCAGACAATGATCCACTTGGACCAAAGCCACTAACAGCTGCTAACTCCCTCATTGACTTGTTAGCCTATCCACTAAGTGGCCTAACTAATATAGGCCAACTCTAGCTATCATTCATGTTACTTATTTAACTCAGTTAGTTTCTTGCTTTCCTTACCTGTTTTTTCCCCAATGCCATTTCTCGTACAATCACATACATATATGTTTCTCAATCACTATTTTTACCTTTTAAGACACACTATTTTATTGCTCATCTTATCATTCTCATATAGTTACATTCATTATCTTATTTCATACAATCATCCTTTCCATTGTCATGACACCACATTATCACATTGTGTACACTTTCCATTTATCTATTGCTTGTTGCTCCATTATCAAAATCACACCTTTCTAAGTTCATATATGCTTTAAACACCTTAAACTTTATAACACACATCTCATGACCATTTCACACTCCATAAAGTTATTTCAAAAAAATACATATATGCTTAATCTTTCATCGATTTCACATCACAATCATGCTTTTCACTTAACAATTATCTCATTTATATGCCACTTACATTCCAATTACACATGCACACATGAACTCACCCTTCACATACCATTTGTCCATACTCACATCACATATATGGACATTAAATTTCCATCTTTTATTTATATATTCATGCTTATTATGAGCACTATGTTACACTTGCACACTTCTCATTTACTAACACATACACATACATGTAACCTACCACTTTCATGCACACATTCACACACACATATGCACCTATACTTAAGATATAGTGCATATTACATTAAATCCACTTACTTTAGACTACAATGCACTTTAGTTGTACACCTCAATGCTTGTCCTTGACTTCCTCCAACAAACTTCTCTCTTTGTCTACAAATAGATTAGGTTTTTAGTTTTAAAAATTCATAAAAAAATTTATAAAAAAATCTTACATATATCTAAATTAAAAAAATAATCACATGGACATCATATACATTCCTAATATCATTTAAATAAAATTTGAAACCTTTAAAAAGAAAACTTACTCTCATAAAG
>CANXYI010442251.1:0-16951 GCA_948208565.1 Hura crepitans | reverse complement strand
AAAAAAAAAATCAAATTAGGACGGAGTTAATATAAAAGAACCTTAGATGCATATGATGAGTAAAGGCAAGAAAAGATTAAGGTGAGTAAATAAGTATCAGTAATTCAAAAGTTAATGTACAAAATAATTGTAATATTAAATTCTTTAAAATTTGAGCCGAAAAATTATATATATATTTTCGCAAGTTTGTAAGTCGACTAAAAAATTTATGGAACAAAGTATTCCCCATAAACTTATGGAAAAGTATATTGTTTTTAGATATTCATGCAACTAGAGATCATTTATATGCACATTCGTTTGGTGTTTTACCTATTCCTTCAAATAAAAAAAGCAATGAGTTTGGAGATAACTTTGAACAAAGATTCAGAGATGATTTTGAGCTTGGATTGGAAAACATTTTGTCATTGGGTACATAAGGCACAAATGAAAGTGTAGACATTGATTCTTACGATCATCTAATAAGTGGAAAGGGTAAAAAAGAATTGGATACAATTCTAAAAATAAGAATATTGAAAAATCAAGCATCAAAAAAATAAAAAAACTAACCACAATGATATTAACCGAATCAATTCAACTAATGATGAATAGCATGAGAGAAAGAAGAGCTGAGTTGACTGCTTCATGATGAAAAATGTCTTAACTACAAGTTATATTGATCTTATGAATGATGTACTTGCACTACTAAATGTAATTGAGGGTTTAGATTTATTTAATTTTGCTACTGGCTTATTTGAGCAAGAGTCAAAAAGGAAGCAAGAAGCAAAGTATAATTGGATCTAACTAATAATCTTTATATATAATTTTTTTATTAGATGTTGGATCTTTTATGTAATGATTTTTGAATTAGTTATTTTTACAATTAAATTTTTGCTTAGAAATTTAAATATAAAATTTATAGTGAATTGCTAAATGATAATTTATCAAAGTAATCCAATTATAATTGATGATCAACCTTTTTATTTTTTATTTGCTATTGTTTTTATAAATATATGTTTAGATAAATTTATGATTTTGCTTACAAGAATATATGGATTTATCTGAGGATGACTATTCAGTATATTTAGTTTTTGCTACCACGATTGTATACAAATATTACAATCATTATATTTTTAAAGAACCTTATATTGTTTAAAATAAACAGGTATGATATGCATAAATATGTTCAGAATGGATAAAAGTTCAGTTATTAATCTTTGCTTGGAATTAGATTCGAAATATATAGGTTACTTCATTCAAGAATGTCTGCTAGTGAAAAAGCTACATTTTTTTGGGTATACAATTGCTCAAACTACTTCAAACAAAGATATTCAAGAGTGTTTTCAGCATTGAGGAGAAACAACTAGTAGAACTTTTAAAGATGTTCTTAAGGATGTGATTCTTCTTTTAATTTATATAATCAAATCAATAGATCTAGACTTTGAATATATTCTTTCACATATTTCTCATAATAAACATTGTATGCCTTTATTTTAAAGTATGTATAAGCAAATTAGAATTTGATTTTGCACAAATATATTCATATATAAAAGTACTTATGTGCAAGTATGTATACCTAAACATGACCAACTGTGATTCAAAGGCAAAAAAAAAAAGCATATCCATTATAAATATCATGGCTACATGTAGTTTCGATTTACAATTTATATTTTTAGTTGGTATGGAATGTACGACACTTATTGCATGGATTTTTTCAATCACCATTTACAATGCAAGCTTGAACTTTCCTAAACCACAATGGTATTATTATTATTTCTTTATATTAATACAGGTAAGTATTACTTAGTTGATGTTGGATATCCAAATATTAATGGCTTTCTAGGTCTATACTAATGTACAAGATGCCATCTTCCTGAATTTAAACCTGGTAGACAACCAGCAGTACTAAAAAAAATTTTTAATCATGCTCATTCGTCTCTTAGAAATTGTATCGCGCATACTTTTGGAGTTTGGAAAGCTTGATGGAATATATTAAAACTTATGCCTTCATTTCCTCATGAAACACAAAGAAATATTGTACTTGCATCAATGGCTATTCATAATTCGAAGGCAATCATCAAATGATCCGGTTTTAAGTGTTTGATGAAAATCCAGATTTTGTACCACTTAACACTTTGAAGATATCAAAGATTCAATTCATGTTAGTAATCACTCTATGACAAAAAAAAAATGAGATGAATGCATGGCACGACCAAATGCTTTAAGTTTGATGAAAAATTAAAATGTCTAATTCTTTTTTTTGTGAATAATTAGTGACAAATTGTTTTAGTTTATCATAATTTTGTTATTTATGTATTCATATATATAATTTATTACAAATAATATATGTTTAGTAAACTATTTTTATAATTATATACAGTCACATTGTAAAAAGATAGTAAACTTTGTGAAGAAATAATGTTATAAAAATATATTTGTTCGTCATTTTATTATACATCGGACTATTAAATTATCAAATACTTTTTTGATGCTAATTATAATTTATTGACCATTGATCACCATCCATTAATTATTGACTTATGATGGCTATCCATTAATTACTGATTTATGGCCGCTACCGTTAAATCAAACGAGCTTTTAAATTTTAGACACTTTAAAATCAAATACATTCCACTTAATTTTTAAAGAAAAAAAAAGAAAACAAAAATGATAACAAGTAGTCCATTAGGGGTGTTCGCTATTATTTTAATTTTTTCTTATTTTTTATATTTATTATGAAGTATTTTTAAAAGTAAAATCAAATTTTAAAAAGTGATAAAGGGTATAAATTTCTCTCTCTTGTTTTTTATTTTTTTCTATTTTCTTTCACTTATTACTCTCCACTTTTTATTTTTTTTACTTTTCTCACCTTTAAAAATTATTTTGTCAAAAATATTAAACAATAATATAATTTTAAGTTTTTTTTAAAATAATAATTTTTTGTTTGGTTGATAAACTATTTATTTTTTAATATTTAGTAATAAATACAAAGGAAAATAAAATTGATTTAGATAAACATATTTCATTTATTTATTTTAAATAAAAAGGAAAAAAGAAGAGGAAATGGCTGATTTTCAATTTAATTTCATTTTAGAGCATAATGTAAATTTGAAATTACTAATGAGCCCAAATCTAAATTCCTCTTTACACGATTTCAATAATTTTCTTTTCCACCGCCTCAATTGTCTCTCTCTAGCTCTGGGCTGCATTCTCTCCACATCTCTTCCAATTTTCTCGACCCGCGTCCTTCAATGCTGAACCCTCTTTCTCCACCTTAGATGACTTAGCCTACCTGTCGTCGGAACCCTAACAGGCAACTTTCGTCCGCGAAATCTCCGGCTAGGCCTATTAGTCTTTGTGCCTGGGCTGTTTCTATTATTCTATTTGATTGTCTCCGATTTTTGTTTCTTCAATTTTGGGTTTTTTGCCTTTTCTTATTGGTATACTTCTGCAATCATCAACAATAACAGCAGCGGCGGCAGCGAGACGCCTATGGCTCCGGGGCGTAAAAAAGGAGCGAACAAGGCCAAAGCTAAGAGTCAACTCAGTTTGGGCGATCTCGTTCTTGCCAAAGTCAAGGGATTTCCTGCTTGGCCCGCCAAGGTATTTCTTTTGCTTTATCTGTGTATTCTAATCTAATGTTCTTACATGATATTTGTTTTCTGCTTTGTTTTGTGCTCTTTCATTTTTTGGTTTTTCTTAAGCTGTTTTCTTATGTTGTTTTGATTTTTTGTTTTTCTATGCTTTATGATTATTTGTTTTGTTTATCAAATCATGAACCACTTTTAGGGCTGCTCTTCAGTTCTTGGATCCCTAACGCGTTCATTGCTATCTTGTGGAATTCATAGCATTTGTTTCGCAAGGATCTTTCATTAATTTTAATTTGACTTCTATTTTTTTCTTTCAAAGTCCTTTTTTGTTATACAGATGGATTCTTTTGAGGATGTCAACATCGAAAGTTTCTGTTACCACTAGCAGGATGAGTTTTTCGGTGTGCAGTTGAACATATATGGGTTTTATTTTTCTTGTTGATATTTTCTGGGACCTGACTTGTAACCTGTAGTATTTGTCTAATTGAACGATAGGTGTTACTAAAGTGAGCTTTCTTTCTGCTTCGTTTGATATACATCTTTTAGTGGCTTGGTGAGATATTATTAGCTCTCTCGGTTTATGAACTTTTCACCTTTCCTGGAGATCAGGTGGTTTTTCTTGTTGGTAATTAATAATAATCTGATCTTATTAAATGGTTTAATTTAACTGTGCCCATCACTTATTTTTTATTTTCTTTGGTTTGGCTCTCGAGTTTCTCCCCTTCTCTTATTGTTGAAAATTGCCGTTACTGCAAATCTTCATTGAAAATCTGGTCGGTATTGCATCTTTCATGTGGTTCGATAAAAGATAGTAATCCTGGCGATGTTCTTCATAACTTAGTCAGGTCTCTCTCCAGACTCTTTTTCCTGTCCTTTTTGGGTTTCTTCCTTAATTGCATGCTGTTTTCTCGGTCTGTTGTTATGAGTTGAATGATTATTCATTAATGCATTCATTTATTTTGTTATGTTTCTTGGCTTTTGGTTTGAAAAAATATTGATATCAACTTAAAGTGAAACTTTGCCCACAACTCTCCTATTTGCTTACTTGTCTGATTCCTTGAGGCAATCTTGGCTATTAATTTTGCTGTTGTTTTATACATATTTTTATTTTCAGATAAGTCGTCCTGAAGATTGGGATAAAGCACCTGATCCTAAGAAGTATTTTGTTCAGTTTTTTGGAACTGAAGAAATGTAAGTATTTCCTTATTAAATCTTTGAACCTTTATTTTGTGAGCTTGCTAGGTTTAGTAACTAACGCATGTAGGTATCCTACATTGCCCTTGGCAAGCAGGCGTTATGTAAATTATTTGCCATTGTTATCCAAAAGCGTTTGTAAAAATTATGAAAGTATCTCTAATTCCACAAAAAATAAATATGTTTTGAAATATAAATGCATGCGATTAAATTTATTTTTTGTTTCAAAATAAAGTCAATAAATTACATGTTGGATGAGATGATTTGATTGTGAAATTTAAATTGAAATGTGCATTGATGAAATCATTATTTTGTATCACATGTCAATAGTAGTTTTATTAATATGGAAATATTATTTTAACATAAACTTGGAACTCATAAAAATTTATCAGCTTAGTCTACATTAGAAAGAATTCATTCTTTTATTTTTAAAGTACTTAAATAAATTGGCTAGTCAATATAAATAATTAGGCTAAAGCCAAAGTCAATTTTTTAATTGAAATCTTTCTATGCAAACATGCATTCTTTTTCTAGGGTAGTCAAATAGCAATTGTAAATTTTGGTGAGAGCTATAATGTAAAAAATGCTTAAAGGATGCTATTGTGCAAAGAATGAAATTCATATCATCTGGATAATATCAGAGCATGATTATTAAACTTGTATGCTACTAATCATTTAACATTTGATCATAAATTTATTCTAATGTGTAAGTTGATTAGCTTGTTGAAAAATTTCTTTAGAATAGAATCGTAATTTAAGTGATGAAGTAATATTTCATTTTTTGACTTAGATGATCATAAACTTAGACTAGCACCATGAAAGCCAATATTAACATAATGTTTTATTTAATGAAGGAATATATCATTTTAAGAAGAAATAAAAGTTAGTAAAATTCATTGGAGGGCACAAATAGGTAAAATGGTATTTATGTTAATGAATGATATTGGCAATTGCAAAATTAAGATCGTGCAATATTATTTGAAGGCTTGATAATAGATATAGAATGGTAAACATTTGTGCCCAGCTTGTGGGTATTGTTGCAGGAATTGTCCTAGAAATTCAGGTTGTGTACATAATAGTGTCTGGCTGTTTATTTTCAGTTTTATATGGTTTTGTCAAACATGACTTCTGGTGCCTGTTCCTATTGTTTATATTCAAATTTTGCACTAAATCATATGTATTTCTTTCTTGGTACATTATTTTTTAGCTGCATATTTTTGCCTTTGGATTGCTGCTTGAGGGGTGAATGTGATCCTGTAATAATTTTCATCGATCATTGTGGCAATGAACATACTCTACTGCACTGGTTGTAGTATTGCTCTTCTCCTCTGCTTGTTCTTGTTCCCTGGATCAGTGGGTCACATGGAGCACTGCCCCATTTAGAAGAGAAGTTATGAAGCCTAGAGTTAGATCAAGAAAGTTTTCATACAAGGAATAAGTTGTCTAACTTCATGTTGTCCAAAGGTTTCATGCAAGGGATAAGTTGTCTAACTTTATTTTGTCCAAAGGTTTTGTCTTAGGTTTTGCTTGGAACTATTTTTTGTATGTGGTAATTTTATTTATCACAATTCAGGAAGTTTTTACTTAAGAAATATTGAGTTGAACAATTTACTTATCAGATTGTGTTGTAGGTCTTATTTCCTCTGCGACCTCTTCTAGTTATTGCCATCATCTGTGCTGCCTCTGATACTAAATTTTAAGTAGCAAAAGTAGTAGAAGTAAAAGGATTTGAACGTGTTTTGTTAGGATTTGCAGAATATATGTTATAACGCTTGATTCAGGGTTAGAGGCTTTACTTCTGATTGATTAGGTTTTACAAGCATTTCTTTTTGCGTCTTCTTATTTCATTTCATTATGTTTCTGCCGCAGAGCTTTTGTTGCACCTGCTGATATTCAGGTATTTACAAGTGAATTAATGAATAAATTGTCAGCTCGATGCCAAGGCAAGACCAAGTATTTTGCCCAAGCCGTGACGGAAATATGTGCAGCATTTCAAGAGTTACAGAAGAAAAAATCTAGTGGTTTACTAGGTGATACCAATAGGTTGGCATTTGGCTGTGGGGCTCAATCAGTTGACGGAATCGAAGATGATGACGTGGTGGTTGGAGTCACTGATGGCATGGTTACAGATGGAACCAATGGAGAAACATGGGATGAACGAGGTGATTTTGGACATAAGATAAAGCGTTGTTCACACAGTAAGAAAGTTGACATTTTCAATGGTGAGCAATTGCAGGTGATGTCACCTACCTGCTATTTAGATAATCATCCTTTTAAAATGAAAGATGAATTCCCTAGCGATGTAAATGAAGATGTTAACTGCAGTGGAGACCTTAACAGTAGTGAAACAGCATGGATAAATGGTCATGAGTTTGAGACCATGGTCAGTAAATTAGGGAGGAGACCTGATGGACCTGTTGATAGTTACAATCATGGTGGTTCTGATGGGTGTGTACTCCTTAATAATTGTGAGCAATTGAAAGCTGGAGTTGAAGAAGAAAATGCTTCTGGTGCTACCATAAGGAATTTGTCCCAAGATGCTATGGAATCAAATTTTGAAACTGTCAATTTGGATTCTGAAATTACAAGAGGGAGAAAATCAGATGAACGACAAAAAAAGAAAAAAAGTCTGAAGGTGCCTGATAGTCATGTAGGTGAAACCATGAACAAAATGAGGGTTGGAAAAGTAACTGTAGCTTCACATCCTGCAAAAAAGTTAAAGCAAGCTGATTTGAGGGGTGATGATGCCAAGGAATCTGTCGTGAAATTGCAGACTAATTCCTTAAGCTCTAACAGGGCTGAGGATAAAGATGTCAGACAGTCTTCATCACATGAGAAAAGAGAAATTCTTTTGGCATTAAGAGCCCAAGCAAGGAAAGTGAAATCTGATGGCTCTCTTCAGACAGGAAATGCCAATTCTGATAATGCTTCTCGAACTGGAAAAGTTAAGCCTGACATGACCATGGCAGCTGGCAACTTAAAATCTGATGTGTCTGCCAACATAGTTAAATCTAAATCAAAAGTTCATTCCCAATCAGGAAATGTTAAATATGATGTTCCCACTGATGAAACTGTGCTGCCTTTATCAAAACGTCGTAGGAGGGCCTTGGAGGCAATGTCTAACTCTGCTGTCCTTAATTCCAATGGCAAAATTGAAAAAAATCCTCAAGAGCTGAAGGATGACTCTGCTTCTGCTAGTGCTAGAGTTCCAATTAATCAATCTCGTAGAAGAAGAAGAGCTGTTTGCCTCTATGATGATGAAGAAGAAGAGGAGGAGCAGCCCAAAACTCCAGTTCATGGAGGATCTACCAAGAGTGTCAGAACAGTCTCAGCTGTCTCTGACAGAAATGTCAGAACTGACTTGTATGCTGGAAGTTCTCTTAATCAGCAGTGTGGAAGCTCTACTTATGTTCAGCCAAGTGCTGATTCTATCATTTCTGAGCATGAAAGTTCAAAGGGATCATCTTTAAAATTTGTTGGCAATTCTCTATCACCTAGCCAACTGAAATGTGTGAAGATGACTGATAGTCATGATTTTCTTAGTCCGGTGAATTCAGAAGCTGAACAATTATTTTCCAAGGATGCTAAATCTATGCTGACTTCTCCTAAGAGGTCTTCCCATTTTCTACCAAATACCAAAAATGTCGAACAACATAAAGCCGCAAAACTGTGTGTTAAAGCTTCTAGTGGTGGTGCTGAGAAGAGGTTACATTCTCTATATAGTAAGGTTTCCAGTCAAAGCAAGGATACTTTACATACTCCTCAAAATTACATGCTGAGTCAAAGAGTTGGATCAGGTACATATGGAGAGCAACTTAAAATCACTACAAAGGCATGGATGAGTGATCCAGCTGTTTTAACGGGAACATCAACAGAGTATAACCCTTTGCCTGGTGAAATGTTTGTGTTACTTTGATTTTTGTAATATATTTGTCAAACTGTATCCCGGTGAAATGCTTGTATTGTTTTTGTATAAACTATATTTCATATTGTTGGTTAATTACAGGCTGGAAGCTGTTACAGAAGATAGAGGTGGTTCATTAATTGATTCAAAAACTCCAGATTCAGTTACATCCATGAAGCTTCTTATTGCAGCTGCTCAAGCAAAGAGGAGAGAAGCTCACTCGCATCATTCCTCTTTTGGAATCTCTAGTTCTTTCACATCTATCCGTGATCTGCAGGAAAGGACTGTCAGCCCATCAGTTCAACCTTTTTCATCTGGAATTAGCACAGTGTTACCCGCAGATTTACAGGTTCTTCAGGGCTCAAATATTGTTTCTCCAGCTAACCATGTGCGTCAATCAGCATTGCACCCCCAATTGGATGTTGAAGATATTGAGCGAAGAGTTAGTTCTGGACGTGGGGTGGCTGGAGGCTCGTTGAGTGGTGGTACTGAGGCAGCTGTTGCTCGTGATGCTTTTGAAGGGATGATAGAGACTCTATCTAGGACAAAAGAAAGCATTGGGCGGGCAACTCGTCTTGCCATCGACTGTGCCAAGTATGGCATTGCTAATGAGGTAGGTTTGAATGAATGTTAACCATTCACAATCTGCTATTTGTTTGAACTGCCATTAAAGAAAAGTTGTTAACTGAGATGTGACCAAGTTTGACGTACTCTCTTCCAATGAGGCTCTTGTATGTTTGATTTCTCCCCATGCTCAACTTCCTAAATGAAAATATATAGCAGCTGTAATTTTAACATCGTTATTTAGAAGTGAATTTTTGACCGAGGTAACTTGAGAATGATGAAGTTGTTTATTTTTTTTGAGTTATTTTTGCATTTTCAGTTACATCTGTTTTAGTCTTAAATAACACTCTATTATTATTGTTGTTGTTGTTGTTATTATTACTATTAAGAGTGATTTTGCTTCATTTTCTTTGTATTTCAGTTTTAGTGTCTTTTTCATTTTTATGACAATTGTTGAAGTTGGCAGTATGCTCATGAGCTTTTATAAAACAAGTGAGCAGAATTGCGTTAATATTTTTCTTAATAATTGGAACTGCTGTTTTGTGCATGCAAGTAAAGTAGCAGCATTTGGATAACCAATTAACATTTCAGGTGCTCTCGTGTTATATACCTATTATGCGTGTTCAAGCTTATCAATTTATATTTAAAATGAATGGTTCAGATCCAAAATTATGCCATTTACTCCCTTAAAACTCGAAAATAATTTTGAATAAAATCTAACCATTCATTTTAAATTGAATGGCTAAGATTGTGCAAATTTTATAGGTCATGTTTTTCTAAACATGAGAGGATCCGAATTCAATTTTTGTGCAGGTGGATTAATAAAGTTCTTGCTGACTCAGAAAACAGTGATGTCACTAGTATGAGCTCAGTCTAATTTAGTTTTTCTTACTTCTTCTATCTTGACCACGTGCAAAACCTGAATATGACTTTTTTTTTTGGGTTGTTTTGTTGGGTACTAAGCCACCAAGGAATTATTTTATTGTTTAACTAAAGTATGGCAATATGTTCTATTGGTAGAAAGTCAAAATTCTGTAACTGCTAATCAGGAAGAGGCCTCTTGACTCCAAAAATTTAATTGTGGAATTTGACTCTTGAGTAATTTAATGGCTGTTAAAAGTTTATTCTTAATTAAACTAATGCAGCTTCAATGCTTAATTATTGTGGAGGCATGCTGGCTGACTTCTTGTTTCGGATATGCATTTAGTTTGCAATTCATCCTTGCAGCTTGGTCATTCTTATTTTTGGTCCTTCTGGACATGAACATTAGTATTCTAAGTTCATTGTATTTCAATTGATTGTTGTGTTGAACACTATTTGAATCTTGTTGTCTTTGAGTAAAGATGCACATAATAAGAGCAACATATTGGATGTCATTTCTTGATGATCTTTGCTTTTGTTATTGTGGTGGTTATTGTGGTCTCTGTCCTTTTTTTTCTTTTCTTTTTTTCCCCCCTATGCCATAGCCAGTACTCATCTTGTGGGCATTATGGTTTGAAAATGATGCTAAATTGCCAAGAGACGCTAAGAACATGTTAAAGAAATGCTTCCATTTAATCATTGTCGATGTATCTTTTAGGAAGTGATTTCAGATGCTAGATGCGTGTTTTATTAGATGGACAGAAACTTAAAACTTAAAACTATTATTGGTGTTAGATAGTTTTTTTCTTGGTTTAGAGCTTAGAATGGTAAAGTCCTCTCTTTTTTAGAGCTTGTGATGGCATTCTACTAAGGTTTTGTTATGTCAGGTGTGAGGTTATTTTCTTTGAATCTTTGTGAACTGCTGATATTGAGCCATACCAGTATTAGGATTTGTTAGTTGGACAGTTTAAGATGGGAATATGTCACTGAGTCAACATCTAGTTGATGTTAAATTATGAAAATTATTTAATCTTGTGTGCCAGAGATATGGGGATGATAGAAATTTGGAACATAGCTTCAATATATAAATAATCTAGATTAACATGGTAATTTGTAAAAGGAACCAGGAGCATGTTTTATTGTGAGAGGTAATGACTTCTGAATAAATTTAATTTGAGCAAGATGATTGTGCAGGTTGTGGAACTTCTAATCTGGAAATTGGAAAGTGAGCCAAGTTTTCATCGTAAAGTGGATCTTTTCTTTCTTGTTGATTCAATCACCCAGTGTTCACATAATCAAAAAGGTTCATTTTTTTTCCTAGTCAAGATTTCAAACAGTTCTTTTTGATAAAGAGATGATGAAGGAAGTCAATGGTTTTTATTAACTCTTCTGCCTCTTTGATTGTTGTTTTACGTGTTCAGGGATTGCTGGAGCTTCATACATCCCAGCAGTTCAAGCAGCACTACCACGCCTTTTGGGTGCAGCTGCACCTCCTGGCCCTGGTGCTAGTGAAAATCGTCGTCAGTGTCTCAAGGCAAATTTTAATTCCTTGCTGTATGCATGAAAGCCTTCATTTTCTTTTCTTCAGTGCACAAATGAATCCATTGTCTTCACCAGGTTTTGCGTTTGTGGCTGGAGAGAAAAATCTTACCTGAATCGGTTTTAAGGCGTTATATGGATGATATAGGAGTTCCAAATGATGAGTCCTCTGCTGGTGTTTCCCTTAGACGTCCTTCTCGAGTTGAGCGGGCATTAGATGATCCTATCAGAGAAATGGAAGGCATGCTTGTGGATGAATATGGCAGGTCCGTGTCTTTTCCCCCTTTCTACATCTTTTAACTTCTTTGGATGACAATAGGGCAGGCCTATTTCATTTTCGGATGATGCCTTGGCATGATTCTAAATATTGTTGTGGTTATGAGATAGGGAAGTGGTTGCCCAACATTTTCTTTTGGAACGTTAGAGAACATAAAATTGAAACAAATTTTATTGTTATTTCTACTTCTGTAATTAATGCTTAATTCTTTCTATGGGGCATCAGAACTACACTCTATTCTTGTGCATGCATGATTTGGAGGAACATAAGGCCTTAAGTAATTACAAATTTCTGTGTGCATCTACTTCTTGCTAATACATTTTTTGAAGAGATGGGACAGGCATTTTTGAAAATGAAGAGAAAACAAAAAGAGGCTATGTGAGTGCTGCCTGATTGCATAAGGCCATCATTAAATAGTGTTTTGTGGTTTTCTCCTTTGATCTTATGTGAGCATGATTTGCTGCACTTATGAAATGCCTGGCAGGCTACATGATATAAGATGTGGCTAATCTTTTTGAGAACCATTTGAAAATTTGAGTTCTCCATATTTCTTCTGTCATTAACTTCTTTTGCATGTCATAAATAGAAAATTTGTGCACACAATTTTTGATTGAAAGGGCGGCAAAAGCATAATCCATAATCCAAATTATATCTCCTTTAGACATCATGAGGCTGGGTTGAAATAGAAGTTCTATCAATGTTATAGATTCTGCCATGTGCAGGCATTCATCAAATTTATATGATTTTCTGTGTATTTTAAGTGCATTCAGGATACATGATACCTTAAAATTCACTAGTTATACTCTCTGTATACTGTAGCTTGTGTTTGCACAAGACTAGAAGTTTATCTTGGTAAAACCTTATAATAGGAAGGAATATGTAAAAATGTACTGGGTGTTAGATATATATTTCCTCTCATCTTAATTCACTTTAAGATCTCTTCTCTGTGGCATTTTGGATTTGCATCCCAAAAGAACTTGGACTTGTATTTTTTTTTTTATTTCTTTTCCAATTCTATTTAATTCAATCAATGCTGTTAATTTTAACTGAACATGTGATATTGCTAACAATGTTAACCAATTAAATGAATTGGAACCAAAATCGTGCAAAGCCCATGAAAGTACCTGATTAATGGATAGGAAATGTTCCTGTTGCTTTTAATGTATTTGATTACCAAGTGCTAGAAAAATAAAAAAAAATATTTTTGAAAAAAAAAAGTTAAAAATTAATTAAAAAGAAAAAAAATACATTTTTTTGGCTCGTTAATCCACCTAAAGGGTTATATTTTTATTTTTCTTTACTACATAAATTATCCAAGGCTTAAGTTGCATGAGATAGTCTAGAAATTCCTTAGAATGAATTATAATTATTTTGACCTCACTAATTTTGGGGTAATTGTCCTGTTTATGTCTCCTCAGAATGAATTATAATTATTTTGACCTCACTAATCTTGAAATTTTGGGTTAATTGTCTTACATATATCTCTTTCTTTTACATCAAATGCTCAGGAGTAAATGATATAAAAATTGATAGAATCATGAACTCAATTGAAATGAAAGGCGGGAAATTTTCCTAAATGCTTGGACGGAATTCCTATGGCACAGTCTAAATTATCATTTCCCCTAAAAATGTACTTAAAAATCAATTATCATTTTTCGGACCTCCCTACTCTTGAAATTTTGGGTCAATTAAGTATGTGTTTCATATATGTCTTTCTTTTGCATCAAATGCCTTAGAATAAAAAAATAAAAATTCAATTGAAATTAAAGGAGAAGATTTCCTAATATGCAGTCTGAAATTCCTATTAACTCAGTCTAAATTATATTTTTACTAAAAGAAGAAGTCCTTAAAAATCAATTACAGTGATTTGGATCCTCTAATCTTGATGTTTTGGATCAATTGGACATAATGTATTGCATGTATCTCTTTCTTTAATGTCTAATGCCCAAGAAATAAATGATTTTTCTTTTGGTAAAAAAAGAAAATGGAAAACTTAACTGAAACTAAAGGATAAGATAGTAACTAATTTGAAATGGTAGAGGTTTATAGCATATAATCTTGGTAACTTGATGAGTTTCCAAAGTAATCAAATAAAAATGAAAACCCTTAGACATAAGGTCACAGCATACTTGAAATTTTAGGATAATGGCTAACTTTCATGCTTGCTTTCATATTGTAATGAATTATATTCTGAATCAAAGTTCAAGCTTAAGGCAGAAAAGGCATATCTTTCAATATGTTGTGTTGTTATTGCTTCAATTCCTCAAACTACTACTTGTACGATTTTATTTGAACAAGAAAAAGAGCTTATCATGCTTTTGTCTATATCATGTTTAATAATAATAAAAAAAAATGAAAAAGCGAAGATTGGAAAAAAAAAAACGAAAAGGAAAAGATGAAATGTTAGATTATCTTTTCAACCCAGGAAGGGATAGCTAGAGCTGGTAGAGTTGAAGAAGAAACCTACTATGCCACATCAATTAAAGGAAAAATTGTTATTTGCTCCTCCGCTTCTAGTATTTGGAAAAGGGAGAAACATGTTGTTCTTATGAGCTCCTCTCATACTTGAAGGTGAGAAAGATATCGAACTTCAAAAAGTGTAGAGAAGAGAATATTTATGCTGAATCTGTGTGTATTTTATGTTATGATCATTGGTCAGTTATGGTATACTATCAGTGGTCTTATATTATATGTTTGTTTCAGTTGTCTTATATCATCATTATCATCCATTATTTTTTGTGCCACATTTCTGTCCGGCATGGGCCTATACCTTGCCCCTTTAGTTGGCTATGTTCTATCCACTTTTTTATTTTGCGATATCTATGGTGGTTTTCTGAATCCTTTTTTTTTTTTTTGGTTGGGCTGTTGCACCAGTAATGCTACATTTCAGTTGCCTGGCTTTTTGTCTTCTAATATGTTTCAAGATGAAGATGAGGACGAGGGTTCTCCCAGTAGTTCAACAAAGGAAGGTGTTGATCTGTTATCATTTGGAGAACCCGTGCATAAACAGTCTGAAAGATGTAGAAGTACTTCTAATGATAGGTTTAATTGCATTTTAAAGGATGTTGATGGTGAGCTTGAGATGGAAGATGTCTCTGGACATCAAAATGATGAAAGAACTTCATTCACAAGTTCTCTTGGTGTGGATGCACAGCAGCGTGGTGCATATAGATCAACAGAGCCTGGAGTCACTGATTCTGTTGAGCTGCCACCTCTGCCTGAGGGTTCTCCACCGTTGCCTCCTGATTCTCCTCCCCCATCTCCACCTTTACCTCCCTCGCCCCCGACACCACCACACCCTCCTCCCCTTCCAACATCTCCCACGCCACCTCCGCCGCCACCGCCTCTTCCAATGCAACAACCTCCTCCTGCACCTTCTCAGTCATTGATAACTCAACCCATAGTACAAAATCCGCCTACCTTAATATCTCAATCAAGTATACAATCTGTTTCATCACTGCAGTCCTCACCGCAATTGTCTTTTCCACCAACCGTACCCTACGAGTCTTGCAGTACATCAAATGTATTACTCTAGGCCGTTTTGTCTTGTCTCTTGTCCTCTTCTGAATTTGGGTGTGTTGGATATGTTTATGTTGACCTGTCATTTTGTTTTCAGGCCAGCCAACTTGCTCAAATGTCTGGAAAATCTCAAGGCAATCATGTGGATGCTACTGTGAAAAGCGAATTGTTTCAGCAACAGTCATCTCACTTCACACCTATGATGATTTGCAGTTCTCGAGAGTCTTCAGGATATAATCCTCTGAGGCAACAGGAATATGGACATAATGAGGTGTATTTGAATACCCAAACTTCTCAACAAAACCCTCATTTGCAGGCAGGTACTGCATCTTTTGCACGAAGGCAGTTGCATCCCAGCTTGCCACAAAGTGTGTCTGGTCATTTTTCTTTTGCAAACCCCATAATTCAGCAACGTCCTCTGCATTTGTATGTCCATCCATTTGCATTACCAACTCATCCTGATGTACGAAGGCAGTTTGTTGGTGATGAACAATGGAGAATGCCGTCAACTGAAATTAACACAGATAGTCAGTATGGCTCATGGATGAGTGGAAGAACTACTTCACATGCAGGCCCTTCTTTTGGCCAAGAAGGTATGGATTTGCTAATCTGTTGATCCATAGTACAATGACCTGGGAAAAATTTACCTCGCAGGATCTTTTATGTACTTCCCTGGTTGGGAAAGTGCTGTTCTAAATTCCATGCTCTTACATGCTTGATTTATTGTGCAAATGTTGTGGGTTGGGCACGCTTATTTTTATTTGATCATGTTCATCTACATTTTGCAATGTGAATGCTGGAAAAATTATTTGACAAAGGACATTATTGGTAGAGACTTCTTATCTCGTGTGCTATTTAGTGTGATGGGCGTAGTAAAATGCTTCTTCAATTCCATGCCTATATACATGTTTGACTTGATGCACAATTGGCTGCGTTCACTTCAAGTTGATTATGTTCATCCACATCTTGCAATGGTGAATACTGGAAAATTTATTCGGCAAGAAGACTCCATTGGTTGATATGTATTTTCATATTTCATGGTATTTAGTATGATTGGGGGACTAAAGAGCTTTTTCCAATTGCTTTTCCATGTACATGCACGATGTAATGTGCGAAAATTGACTGTTGCTTGTGTTTACTTTTATCTGATCATGTTTATCCACATCCTGCAATGTGAACACTTAGAAGTTATTTGGCAAAAGATTTCATTGGTTGACATGTATTTCTTATATTTTTGTGTCATTTAGTATGATTGTAGTTGTTGTTGGTGTTATCTTTAGAGGATACTTTGTCCACAAATTTTGGACCTTGCCTTTTCCTTTAATATAACTTCTCATATTTTTTCTTTTTTTCTTCTATGTTATATAGTTAAATGATGCTATCAAAATTTTCCTTGGCAGGTTATTTTCGGCCACCCTTTGAAGGGCCTCCTAATAATATGGGTTTTCAGCTGTCAAGTGCTAGCAATCTACCAGCTGGAACTGGGATTCCAGGTGGTCTTGTCAACTCATGAAAGATCTTCCTTAT
>CANXYI010442068.1:0-10230 GCA_948208565.1 Hura crepitans | reverse complement strand
TATAGACGTTTAAATATAATGCATGCTTATTTATTAAGAGATTGATAAACATTACAATATTCAATGGAAGGCATATTATTTGGGCATAAATAAGATCCGAATTTCAAACCTTTCTAATACAAAAGATTATAGGCTCTAGTGTAAAGGCTAAGTGAAGACTCCACTAACCACTCTCATCCCTAGTAAAAATACATAATCTCTATAGTGGCAACTCCACTAGGGATTGAGAATTTCAATCTAAAAGTTCCCAAATAATATGTCATCCAACTATTCTAATTTTTGTCAATCTCATTACAATGCACTTTTTAATACTGTGTCTCTATTACCCTAGATGGTGTTGTGAACCATGACTCCATTTTTCATTTAAGAATGGAGAAGTGATAGCATATCCATCACTCATAAGCCTTGTACCTTTGGGTATATGAAATGGTGAATTAGTCGATTACTATTATTCTTTATTAGAAAGACCTATTAAGAGGGACCTCTGCTTATAAAAGCCAATAAGCCTTTTGACTAAAATCGTGATCCCATATAGCTAAGCTGAGTAACTTCCCCTAGGTTGAATAACCCTAAGAATTTTGTGATTGCATTATGACTGTTATGTGGGCTTATTATGTTTAACCTCATTTAGAGTGGGGGCAAGCCTATTATACCTTTTATCTAGAATGGGTCTAACCTAATTTCACTTTGAATAAGATTTAAATATTATAGACCATTGTATTTACATGTGTTTCAAAAATGAGAGGTTAGTGGGCCTAATAAACCCATAAGTGAAACTATGCAACCATCAATAATGCTTAGCAATCCCACCTAAGAAAGAAAAAACTTAACCACATGTGTGGATGGAATAAGGTTGGAAGGTTTTCTCACATGTGTTTATCCTTGCTTTACTATGAGCATGCATTGCATATCATGTATCATCAACATCTTGCATTGTTAATATTGTACATGCATCATATCTAACCCCTTTTTTGATAGTCATCATTAATCCTTCATTCACTACTTAGTGGAAATGGATAGGCAAGCACCTCAATCGAGTTAGCAAAGCACTACCAGTATAACCTAAGTGAGGAATTATGTCGGTTAATGAGTACGTAACCAAAGCCATATTCATGGAGGCAATGAATGAGATGGAGAAAAGAATGATAGCAGTTATAACTAGTGCCTTGTCTTAGGTCTATAGCCAAAAATAAGTGGGTCAATCTTCAGCCACTCATAAAAGGAAAATAAATAGTAGATAGGGGAGATGACCAGCCTTCTAATGACAAAATTCCACTTATTACCAAGGCACGCCATAAGGTTCCCCCTACTAAGGCAATTAAGGATGACTAGTTAAAGAAGCTTAATGAGAAGATAGAAGCCATAACTAGACTAGTCACTGGGGGCAAAGACATTGACCTCGATGATATTAGCTTAAGACCTAATTAAGCAATGCCTCATAGATTTAAAATGTCAGACTTGAGCAAATTTGATGGCACAACTAAGCCCCTATACCCATTTGATGCAATATACTATTATTATGTGAGCTACACACCTTTCTAAAGAAAAAATAGTGAGCCTATTTAGCATGTCTCTCATAGGTCAAGCCTTGGATTGGTATCATTAACAAGAGAAAAGGGTCAATAAGGATTAGAATGAATTAGTATAGGACCTTAGTAAGCAATACTCTAACAATTCTAGTATAGAAATTACCTTGAAAGATCTGGTGTTGGTAAAGCATAGACTAAATGAGAGTTTCTTTGATTACTTATGAAGATAGAGAGACAAGATCTTAAAGATAAGGAATAAGCTCAAAGACAATGATCAAATCAAGATGTTCATTAGGAATGCAAACAATTACATGAATAGTGGGCTAACTACTAAAGGCATAACGTCCTAGGAACAATTGAAAGAAATTGCCATTGATATAGAAGCCAATTATCAAAATAAGGGGTTCAAAAGGAAGAATAATCCCACATTCACAAGTAATAATACTGGTGGTGCAAACAAATAGCTAATATGATTGTTGTCCAAGGTAGAAGGTATTCCAACTTAGGTAAGTCTTTGTTATGGTGTTTGAAAAAACTCACCAAGGAGGGTAAGTTACAACCACTTCCACCTCAACCATCTAATAGACCATTACCACCTAATCATTAGCATGACCAATATTATGCTTATCACTAATGAACTAGATACCTTACTGATAATTGCAAACTCCTCATAAAAGCCATCCAAAACCTCATTGATGTCAAACAAATACCTAATCCAGAAGCCACCTCAAATCCCTTATCAAAACACTAAGTAGCTTGCCTTTTTAAATCTAGATTACCTAAAGAATACATGCTTAAAGAAATCAATAGATCCGACCAAGAGGTCTGTAATGGGGTAAGAGAGAGTGAATCCATTCTTTTAAGCAACTTCTAAGAGAGTGAGAGTGATAGTGAGCTTAGGGAGAGCAAAAGCTTTTGGGATGAATCTTCTGATAAAGATTCTGAAGAGGGAAAAAGAGAGCCACTTAGGTTTGAGAGAGATATGGTAGAGAGAGCTGACAAGAATGATTGGATCCTACCTGAAAAGGAGCTTAAAACCAAGGAAGTTGAGTATGATAAAGTGTTAAAGTAGCTAAAAAAGACCCAAGCTAACATTAGCATTTTGGACTTGCTGATGTCATCAAAGGACCATAGGCAAAAGGCAGTTAAAGCCTTAGGTCAAGTTGTTGTATTTCACACTATCACCCCTAGCAAGCTAGTACAAGTGATGAAAATAGGCAAGATAGGCCTTATTACCTTCTCTGATGTTGACTTACCCTTAAAAGGAAGAGAACATAATTGGCCCTTTTTCATAAAGGTCGAAATAAATAGGAAATAGATAGGGTGTGCTATGGTTGATGATGGTTCCTTATTGTGGATTTGCCTAGATAAAATCTTGTCTAGATTGGGAATTAGAAAAGGGGATTTAACCCCTTTAACCATCACTATCAAAGCATATATGACATAAGAAGACAAGCTGAAGGCTCCTTCACTACTAAGGTTCAAGTAGGCCTAATTATGGATGATATGGAATTCACTGTCATTGATATCCTATCTATATTCTCTATTATTCTAGGGAGACCCTAGTTCCATAAACTTAGAGGAGTCCCTTCTACCTTACATCAAATTATCAAGTTCCGGCATGAAGGTAATATTATAAAGGCTAAAATCGATTATGCAATCTCTACATTTGCTATGACTAATCAGCTTTTCACCAGATTTCATATTGATGGAATTTATGAAGACTATATTGACCCTGCAATGTCTTAAATGATGAAAAAGATGGACTTTTTCCCTGCTATGGTTTAAGGAAGAATTTACAAGGTATAATTGAACTGCTTTAGCTCTAAACTAAAAAGGATACAAGAGGATTAGGATATGATACAAATGAAGAGGGAAACCTAAAGAAAGGGAATTCACTAAAGGACTATTTTGTCAAGAAAAATATTACAAAGTATGATAGGACTACATAACCTACAATAATGGATAGGTTCTGCAAGCTAGGCTTTGGGATCTTTATAGATGTTATTAATTAGGAATTAGGCCACATCACTCAGATACAGTGGATTGAGGAAGTCTTTTTTAAGCCATCATTTATTGAAGAAATCTACTTTAGCACTCTTGAGAACGTGTCTAATTTAGATTCTAATTTACTTATTGATGAAATGTATCTTTGTGACATCTTTGAGGCAAACAATTTTCTTTCCAATAAAATGAACAAAGAGTTTGCTTATTTATATGATGCTTTTTCTAATGGTATCATACATCCAAATAATCATTACATGAGCATTTTTTACATTAACTAGGTTAAAACTAATTTGTTTAATCTTGGCATAAATGAACAACCTAAAAATGTATTAATTACCTATGGTACTATTGTTGATGAAAAGAAAAAATTTGAGAGATTACTAAAAAAATATGAAAGAATCTTTGCCTAAAGCTATAAGGACATGTCAAGCATTAATCATGAAGTTGTTGAACATGCCATTCCAACATATAACCACACCATTCCAGTGTAACAAAAGCTCAAAAGGATGAGACCTGAATGGCAAAAAGGTAAAGGAAAAAGTTTTCAAGCTATTTAAGGCCAAGTTCATTAAAGAGATTATCTTCCCTACTTGGCAAGCCAACATAGTTCTAGTACCTAAGAAAGATAGAAGAGTTAGAATGTGTGTTGATTATCAATATTTGAATAAAGCATGCCCTAAGGATGACTTTCTCTTGCCCTATATTGATATACTAGTTGATAGTGCAGCTACGATAACCATGTACTCATTTGTTAATGGATTTTCAAGGTATAAGCAAATCTTAATAAAGGTGATTGACAAATGCAAAATAGCCTTTATAACTAAATAGGGGATATACTATTACAAGGTAATACCTTTTGGATTAAAAAATGTAGGGGCAACCTACCAATGAAAGGCCACTAAGCTTTTCCATGAAATGATGCACAAAGAAGTTGAGGTCTATATGGATGATATGAGGGTCAAGTTTACTGAAAGGGAAGAACACTTTAAAGCATTGTAAAATTTCTTCCAAAGATTAGACCAATTCAACATAAGGCTCAACCCCAAGAAGTGCATTTTTAGAGTCACATCAAGAAGTTGTTGGGATTCATGGTTAGCAGAAAATGGGATTGAAGTAAATCTAGACAAGGTAAAAGTGATCTTGGAAATGCCCACACCTCGATCAAAAAAGGAAGTTAAAGGATTTTTGGGTAAACTACAGTATATCAGCTGGTTTATAGCTAAACTTACATAAGTTTGTGAGCCTATATTTAACTTATTACGCAAAGGACAACTAAAAGAATGGAACAAAGATTGCGAGAATGCTTTCCAAGCCATGAAATAGTACTTAATCAAACGTAATTTCCTAAGACCACTAAAACCTAAAAAATCCTTAATCTTGTATCTAACAGTTGAAGTGTGACACCTCATACTAGATTCTTAAAGAAACCCAATAACCGATGCACTTCTCGCTAGGTCACCCATCCTAAAATTTCTTCCAAGATCATTCATTTAACTTTTACCAAATTACTAAGATACCCCTAGGGTATTTATCTAGTCTAAAAATAACATATTTAACTCAAATAAATACTTTGAGATAAGTATTATTATTTCTAATTAGCAAGCTTTACCACAAATTACTTTATTCACCTGTTTGTGAAAATTTACTAAATTACCCTTAAATTGTTTTTTTACTATCTTCTGAGTAAAAGTACTTCAATAAGCTTAAACTTAAATCTTAATAATTATTTTGCTTGTTACTTAACTTAGTTCTCTTTAATTGATCTAGCATCTCTGTGCAAAATGTCTGAAATGCCCTTTAGCTTGTATCTAGTCAAAACTTAGGAAATACTGTTCCATTATGCTTAAATTAATGTTCATAATCAGTCTGATTATTTACTTAATTTAATTCTCTTGCTCGACTAGGAAGACAACACTTTAAGACATTGGATATAAAGGGATATTAAACTAGTGCAGTGGTTCCCATTCTAGACCTACACCACTGTACTAGCATGTATGCCATAATAAAGATCAGCTTTAGCCTTTCCAAACATAAAAAAACTGTGTGGCATAATAAAGATCAGCCAGTGAGCCTCTCCAACCACAAATAAATATCAATAACCAGGTGACATAATGGAGATCAATCTCTAGACCTCTTTAGCCACCAATAGGTGCCATCAAGAACTGGGTGACATAATAGAGATCAGTCCGTAGACCTTTCTAGCCAACAATAAACTAGCAGCTACAAAGCCCTAAGTTGACTGGTTAACCCATCTAGTAGGTGTCTAACCTAGAGGCCAAGTAGCTCAATTTAACTTTATTTATTAGCCAAAATCATTCTTATAATATTTAAGTCTAAAAAATAAATAGTTAAGAATTTTATCTTATACTTTAAAATTTTACTCGGACTGGTACAACAACTTTTTGGCTCTACTGAGTAAAATTCCATTAGAAAATTTTAGTTTGTTATGATCAAAAATCAAAATGTCTTATGGTATGATTTATCATGGCATTTCTATTTGAAAACATAATACTTTCTGGTTGAATGACATTTTTGGTTTAGGTAGAGGTCAACTGGATAGTTATAGGTTATTTCAACAACTTTTGGAAGTCAGTTTACGAGAGTGTTTTAAGTCCAAAATTGACTTAGCTTTTAAGTTTCTTTCTCTTACTTTTCTAGGCACAAGGCCAACTGTAACTGGGCCAAATCTATGGCCAAAATATAGACATAATTACCAATTAAAACTAGGCTAAGTCCATAGCCAAAGTCTAGGCATCGAAGCTACTAAAACTAGGCTAACACCATGGCTAAAATATGACTCAATTCTAGCCTCTCAAAGGCATAATTAAGGTTCCAATTACTAAGTTAGTAGAAGTCACTTTTTAAGTCATTATTTTAAGCTTCAATTACATGTTATGGTCCAAATTTCTCTTAGCTATTTCAAGGCACATTTCAAAGGTATATTGTTACATTATTATGTTATATACTTAGCTAATTCCCTAATCAATTCATGCTAATAATAAAGCCTTAGTAGTATACTTAGCTAGTACTTTAACAATATAGAAATTCATGCCAACATGCCATAAATAACTCTCGAGTACTTAGGAAAAATAGACATAATTTCCATTCATTAAGGCATAATAATATTATTCAATCCCATTTACATGCCATGAACTCAAGTATGGCATAAATATCTCAATTTAGGCCAATAAAGCTAAAGCACAAAATAACATCTCTAGAATTACCTATGGCCATAAGCGAAAAGGCATATTCCATAGTGAATTCCACACCTAAATTTATATAGCTCATCTCTTAGCATGCCAAGCACATTCTAAACTCATCTTAGGTATCAAATTCTAGCAAGTATTTTAAGCCAATTATACAATCACTAAGAATACACTTTCAATTCTATAAAACTTTCAACTTAACCATCATAAAAAATGAAGGAATCAACCTTAGACATACACTTCCAGCCATCCTAACTCAAGAATCACTAACCTAGGCACCCATACTCATGATGAAAAGGTTGAAAGTCCACTTACATGTCTCTTTGAAGGTGCCATCCTCATCTAAGTCTCTGCTGCCAGCCTAATTCCAACAAGCAATGGTGACTTTGTCCTCTCTTCATAAGCCTCCAACTGCCCTTCAATGGCCACCAATCCCTCATACACACCACCTTGTGGATGTTAGCTATAATTTAGCATAAAAATCACCTAAAAAGCCTAAGAAATAAGGGAGATACTACCATGAACTCACCTTGGTATCATGGTTCTAAACTATTTTGACCCAGGCCCATTATTTTTTTTTCCCAAACCATAGTTCCTTTTAGCATGATTATTTTTCCTTATGGTGCCTAACATTTAGAGGAATTTTTAGCCACTAGAATCACCTCATTTGGCCATTGGAGAAGAAAGTTATGGCTAAAATATAAAAGAGGTGGCGTCTAGAAATCTTGGCAGAAAGGGGAAATGAGTAAAAATGATTTTAGTCCTTTAACAAGTGGAAATCCACTTGTCATGGCTTCTTTGTCACTTGACAAGGTTACTCAGCCACTTGGCATTGCTGTGGACCACATTTTGACACCTAAAAATTTTCCTGAAAATTCCTGAACCATCTTAATTTTTTGGCAAATTTTGAAAATTCATAGAAATTCACTCGTACCTCTAAAAATTACACTGTTTATTTTAAAATTCCTATTTTAATCCCCTCCACTTGCTAGTAAATTTTCATGGCCAAATTCCAATGGTAAGGTAGTTTTTAGACTACCTCAATTTGTATGCCAACCTAAAAATTATGAGAATTTGTAAACAACCTTTGATTTCAAAAATTCTTTCACCATTTGGACTCAATGTGATTTTTTAGCTTTAGGGTTCGCTATTTTTGGGTCTGTTCGAGAACATCCTAGGTTAGTCCCAGTGTGAAAAATTTTTATTGCCATGATGGGTAACTTTCAGCACAAAATGAATTAGTGATTCTGTTAAATTTTTAAATTTTGCCTTTTATATCATTTTAAAGCCCCTCAAAGTTTCATGACCTGTGCCATTGCCTTGGTCCATGTGCAAGTGACCCAGCACCCTAGGTATACTTCTTGGTCCCTATGGCACTATTCACGGAGCCTCGGAGCACGGGCATTACATTTTTCCCCTCTTAATAAAATTTCATCCTTAAAATTACCTGAAGCAAATAAAGAAGAATATTGAGCTCCCACATTCTCATCTAGCTCTCAAGTAACTTCTTTTATGTTTTTATAGCTTTATAGCATTATAATAGTGGTATGGACTTATATCTACAATTACCTCATTTCATAAGCTATATTCTACACTATTTCTTAGGCATCACTTATGTCTAGTTGTATCTCAATAGCTATCATCAAGGTCTTGTATAATTGATCTAATTTGTACCCCCTGAGCATAGAACATAAAAACACTGTGTGTTGTTATAGCTCAGGTGGTAATACAAGCCTGTATGCTAGAGGTTTTGACCTTATCAGTACCCTCCTAAAGTCTAATCACTTGGGACCTCCATTACCATTTTCTCGGACCTCTACACCTATTTCCTTAGAAAACTCTAGAATACTTTATCTCTATGAAATATTTAGCAGTCTCTTGCTTCACGTCAGCATAAAATTCTAGTCTAATTATATTGCTTTCAGCCTTTTTTTTTATTCATTTCACTTTTCTTTAACCTCATTAATCAAGTCTACTTTGAAGATTTTCTATCTTAAATCTCACCTTAACATGAAAGGTCCTACATTGTCTATCATATAATGCCTTATAGGGGTCTATTTCCTAATTAAACTGGTCACTACTATCATAGGCAATCTTTGCCAAAACATATATGTATATATATATATATCTTAGTTAATCATAAACTTACTAATACTATCTCACATCATGTGATCAAATATCTATAGTACCCTTTCTAACTATCCATCAGACTGAGGATGATCAACTAGGTGATGAGCTAGTCTTGTACCTAAAGCTGCTGGTAGCTTCTTCTAAAATCTAGAAGTAAAACAAAACCTCTATCCACATGATAGTTGTTGGCACCACATAAAATCTGATGGTCTCATCACCAGATAGTCTAGCAAACTTCTTTAAAAACTAACCCATTCTAACTAGGTAACTTGAACTATCTTGACTATCTATCAACAATTATTCATGCACCACTGTAATTTCCTTTACTCAATAGTGAACTTATTATAACCCTCAAAGTTAGCTTTTCTCAATCTCACTCTAATATAATTGTAGGATACAATAATTCAGAAGGATTCTAATGCCTAGCATCTACGTAGTGGCATATAAAATACTAGGTATTATTCCCTACCACATTTCTTTTCATACCAAGGCATCAAGAGACAAGATTGCCAAATATAGATTTTTCCTTCCAGAATGCCTAGAACAAGGAGACTCATGTATTTCTTTAAACATCTACAACCTAGATCCTCTATACAAAATGTACACAATCTGTTCTTCTAGGTCCACTACTTACTGTCAACTAAGATTCTGGGGTCTTCGCCTCTTTAGTTTTACTAATTATCTAAACCATTTACTTATCCCTCACCTAATTCTCTTTAATTTGCTATCTAAAATCTAACTTTACTTCCAATTTAGTTACTATTGCCTTTTTTTGAAATAACTAGTAACCTAGAATTCATAATCTCTCTGGTCACCATAATTTTCCTATGCTTAGCTTCTACTATTATAGTAGCTTTCACTAGTAAGTAGTCAATCAAGCCCTTAAAATCCTAAATCCACTCTACCCAGTTTCTCTATCTCAGCTCCTTTCTCATGAGTAAAGGATATTTCAAACTCTAATGATTTGTATCTATACAGCATTCCTCTTTCTACTAGTAGTGCCATCATATGTTTCAAATTAGCCATAATGATAACTGGCCCCATATCAAGGGTAAGACAATCCTTTTTTTGTGGCTTTAATTGTCTGAAGGCACAAGCCTCTACTTTTCCATCCAACATTAACACCAAACAATTTATTCAGTAAACCATCCCTACACATAACAAAAGTCCGTACCCTATTCAAGTTGAATCAGGATAGGAGCTTCTGTTAACCGCTATTTCAACTTAGTAGAAACTGTTTTGACATTTATTACCCCATATAATCCTCACCTCCTTTCTAATTTGTCCAGTTAAAGGAGTAACACTAGTAAAAGTCCTTTTACAAGTACTTTGTAATACCAACTAAATCCAAAAAATTT
>CANXYI010442031.1:0-10298 GCA_948208565.1 Hura crepitans | reverse complement strand
ATATATGTATATGTATGTATATATATATATATATATATATATATATATATGTATGTATGTATGTATGTTTGTATATATGTATGTATGTATGCATATATGTATGTATGTATGTATACACACACACAAATATATAGTGTAGACTGTGTTATGTAATAAGTCAATTATCAAGTTCTTGTGAATGTATGGTTCTATTTCAATGATACTTATGATATGTGAGTTTGAGGCTCTTAAGTTATAAATATTCTGACTATAACCTGAGGCCTGTGTGGATGCACTAATAGTTTGATGATGTTAGGTTGATATTTAGGGGAACAGAAGGGTCCAAGTGATATGGAATAAATTTATATAAGTGTTTTTACTAGTTGAAATTTTTCTATAGTGACTAGATAGTCATTATGCTACCGGATTTTAGGAAATATTTGGTTAGTGGTTAATTGACTATTTATGGCTTAAATAGACTGGCATAACCTTAAGCTGAGCTTATAAAATAGCAGAACATGATAAGGAGTTAAGATGAATTAAATAATAGGAAATTGGTAAAAGTTAAACGAACGAACCTAAAGGACAATTTTAGAATGGATGACCTAGTGGGAAGTGCACCGCTTATTCAATTTCTTTGGGAATCAAGTAAGAGGTGTCACAAAATTTCATTACTCTTTCATTAAATCATGCATTTAAGGCATGTATTAATTACCAATTAACCACTAATAAGCATACAAATCATTTCCCATTATTTATCACTAGTTAAGCATTTACATACATAGTAACACCATACACACTTTGATAATTTGAATTATTGAATATAAATTCTAACTTTATTCAAAATAAGTCTCTTTCTACTCTCATTTCTTACTCATAATTTCATTAAGTCACAAACATAAACACTATAGAGATTATGATGTTTTTTTGAGGACAAGCATGGTTAGTGGAGTCACCACCTGGCCTCTACACGAAGACCTCTGATCTTCTGTATTAGAAAGGTTTGAAATTTTAGATCTTATTTATGCCCTTATAATATGTTATCCATGTATATTGTAATATTTATCAGTCCCTTATCAATAAAGCATGCATAATTCTTAATTAAATCATAACATTTGTCACACAAAAGAACTAAATTATAATATTTATAGGACATAACATACATATATGTACATCTAGAAAATGGGTCATTCATTAGTTTTTAACTGACCTAAAAACTACCCAAAATTCTATAGGAATTGGCAGTAGTTGCCTAACTCCCATCTTTAGGAGATTGGCCTTTATGGAAATGCATTTTTCATGTGATTTTTTATTAAGGGAAATTCAAATCCATTTTATTAGAAAACACTAATTAATAAGGTAAAAACCATTTTGATATGAAATTTAGGTTAGACGTGCAAAATAAGTTATTTACTAGCTATTATAAACTCAAAACAAGCTAAAATACACAATAAGTACATAACCAAAAAGAACATATTAGAACACTAAAATGGTCTTGCTTCTATGTTGCTTGGTCCATGCAGACATTCTGAATGTCTAATTTTAGTTCGTGCGAACCTTCTTAAAGGATAGGTCATGTCCATCCTAACTTTTGATCCTATAAAAAAATTTAGTCAACAACTCAAAGGATAACAAAGTCACACGAAGTTAAATCAAGGTCATATGAGTATTGACATAAAATAAACAAAAGATGAACATATTTAAGACATGTGGATCAAGAATAATTGATTACATGAACAAAGCATACTCTAAAGAATAGTTACTTGATTCATCATCTATAGGTCCGTGCGAACGTATAGCCCTTATAATAGGGAGTCTGTGCAGACTACTTATCAATCCCTTACATATATATGCATGCTTTTACATAAGACATCAACATAAAAGCAAAATAATTCACAATCACCAATTAGCACATAACAAGATCCTTAAAATAGAGAATCATGCTTATTAGATATAGGTCTATACAGACTAATTAATCATGTTCACATAGGAAAAGAAGTTTGTCCGAACTAACTTATCATGCTTGTGCCTAAAGGAACTAAAACCATGCGGACCTAACCTAGCATATGATTATATTCATTTAATGATTATTAACACAATACAACATGCTTAATATTGACTATAAGAATCAATTCTACCTTATACATGTTGTTATAATGGCTTACTCATCATGAATGGAAGTAGGGATAACAAAGTATCACCGAACATATATGTCAATTTTAGAGATCATAGGCCTATAAAGCAGCAATAAACATATAATGGACCTTAGATATTACCTGAACAAGAAGTCTCTTCAAACAATAACACAATAATCTCAAGGTTTAAGTGAGAATGATTTGGATTGCCTTTGGATCAAGCTCTAATAGTTTTCTGGATGCTTTTTACCTTTGGAGTGTGATTAGTTAGGTCATAATTTTTCTACCTCTTCCCCTCTTTTTTTTGACTTAGAGAAGTATATATACTTAACCTTTTTAGGTTTTTTATTTTCATCCAAAAAGGAGTCCTAATGCTAATGGGATTCTTTCTCCTGAATTGAATAGGAAGAATTCTAACTTTATAAAGGATTTTTCCATTGATAGGTCCGTGTGGACTTGTTCATGCAAACTAAGCTTTTGGTATGCTGGTCTGTGGGCTTTATTGGTTAGATTTCAACTTGGTTTATGTAGTTAGTCCATACAGACATGGTTTAATAGGTTCATGTGGACTTACCTCTTGAAGGCTTTGTGATATGTCTGAGAGTTTATCTCTGGCTATCATCATAGGTCAAGGGTGAGGTGTCTACAGTTGCCTCCACTTTGGTGTGTGTTGTGTATCAATATTACATCTCAAAGTATCTGAGTCAGGGATACTTACCTATTGACTTTTGGTGCTTAAACCATTACTGAGTAAACTTTGATGTAGATTTTGATATAGACTTTGGATTAGCTTATGAGGCTGAACCCAAAACAAAGGACTGGCTTATGGGATTAGACCTAAAATGGTGGATTAAACTCAGAGTTGATCCAAAAATAATGGATTGGCTTGTAAGGCTAAACTAAAAATAGTGGATTGAACTCGGGGTTGATCCTAAAACAATAGATTGAACTCGGGGTTGATCCTAAAATAGTGCATTAAACTTGGGGTTGATCCTACAAAAATAAAATGTTAATTAGATTGTGAAAAATTGTTGTGAAATAAATGTGCCCTTTGAAAGGTATTCCCTCACTTTTTCTTCTTTTGAAATTAGCAGTCAAAAGTTTATACGAACATAATTAGCCATAGTCCATGCAGATTATGTGAAAATTGACTCATGCGGACAAAGCGAAAGAGAGTTCATGCAGACTATATTTAGACAAGGTCTATTTGGATTAATGATGCAAAAGTCTATGCAAACTTTATTTAGATGACATCTATATAGACTAACGATGTAGAAGTCCATATGAACCTAGCGTATCAAGGATATAACCATTCCTTTTCCTCTTTATTTCTCATTTTAACCTCTTTAATTTCTCTTCTTGATTGATTTTCTCTTAAGTAGACACCTTTTTTGATGGGTTCCCTTACTGCTACTAGTGCCTCTCATTCGTCCTCCTCTAGTGATAGCGAAGGAACTTTGACAATCACCCTTCTTTTAATAGGCATGAGTACTTACTCCTCTCTTCTTTCTCTGGAGGACATTTTTATGTCGACTCCAGTCAATTTCCTATCATTTATCGCCATCAGCCACCCTCAAAATGGGGCTCCTATGAACAGAGTTGTGTTTGGTGACCCAATCCCCCTTTTGGCAAATTTAGCAACCATGCCTGTTTAGAGGTCTACCCTCAAGTGTGTATTCTTTCCTTTATGTGTCTCATTACTATTCTGATCAAGTTTTTCTTTTGTTTTTGCACTGTGAAGATTTTCTAATTCGATAAGTCCATACAGACCTAGTTTGCTAGGGCTCAATTGGTTCGTGCAGGCCTTATCTTCATGTCTTTCTTTCAAGTGTGCTTAAAATGTGTTGTTAGGCTGTTTTACATATGTTAGCTTATGGAGTCCATGCAAACTTATGGGTATCTATTATATGTCCTTGCCAACCTATATTTATTTATTCCTATAGTCCATGCAGACATATATCTATTTATGAATGTGGTCTGTATGGATGTTTGCTTATTTATGGATGTGGTCCATGTGGACACATGTGCAGACTTTATTAACTTTTTTCTTTTTCTTTTGCAAACATGTCTCAAGTGTGGGGGCATTTTGTTTAGACCTTAGCAATGGTACTCTACCATGCTAATGTTAGTGAAAAATAGGGTCCGAGCTATTGGGTTCTAGATGTTTTTAGACCACTTTATTGGCAGAGAATTTTATCATGACTTGTAAGCTTTGAGGGCCTTACTAGATATGTGGATAAACACCATACACACCTTTCATTTGCCCTTTAGAGAGATGACAATAACCCCTTTTAACTAGGCCTTCATCACTGTGGTACCTTTATCAGACGCGTAATTTCTTTCGATGCTTGCTATTGCCATTGTTCTTTGAGGCTGTAAGAAGTGAGAGAACTACTAGGTTTCATTCCCTAGGATAAAGCTAAAAGCATTCGATGTACTGATCTGAAGGAAAAATAAGGGGATGAGGCCCTTTCAAGCTAGCTAGAGGTTGATTAGTATAACTGCTGCTTTATTTTTTACTTGATGGGTACCACCCTCTTTGCCAATGCCAATGGCATAATGAGCTGGAGCTTCCTCCCTATTTTAGAGAAGGTTGACAACATTGATAGTTGGAACTGGCACTGCTCCTCCCTTTGATGGATGTTCAGGAGTTTAGACATAGCTGTTCAAACTAAGAAAAGTTATTGGTTCATCTAAGGCTTCGTGTCAAGTATGCTGGTAAACAACTTACCCTTATCAATTTATGTTTCATTAAAGCTTCTTTGTGATTTAGTTGTGCTTTGTTATTTTAAGTGTGGGCTTATGAGCATCACTTATTAGCTCATTATTATGAATCAGACATGCCTCGTTGCTATCCTATGATGGATAAATAGGCTTAACCATCTTCAAGTCCATGGAACACGGCTTCCCTGATGTAGCACTATTATTGTCTTAGCTCTAAACTAATTTAAGTATCTCTTAAACATTAAGAAAAAAAAATCTTTGTTAGCTATTTATCCCTATGTAACTAATACTTACCTGTACAGGTTGACTTGGCTTATTGTGTCTTTCCCATTGAGGAACTGCTAACTCTCTTGCACTTTATCAGAGGATTGTCATTTCACCACCTCCTACTAACCACTTTAGGGCCTAGTCATGGTTTTTGGGAGAGATGATTGTGAACTGCCACATAGGGCCTAATGCTCACCTCATTCCTCAGAATTCGATTAATACGATGTTGTTTGAGAGGTTTATAGATAATATGGAGTTCATGCAGGGTATGTCTATAGGGATTCTTGAGGCCACATTAGTAGAGGATGGTGTAGAGGACTACTTTTCTTGGGCCTCAGCTTACTTGCTTTCTCAGGTTACTTACACATCGGGACCTCCTCTACCTCAAGTGAGTTCCTTATTTTTTGATTCATTTTTGTGACATTTCCTGATTTTGTGTGTGGCATTGTAACCTGCTATTTTCCCTGGGGCTAGTGCATCTTTATCTAAGAAATAGCCTAAAACTACCCCCAGTTCTCTTAGCTCTCAGTTCTCACCTCCTCTAGCACATAGTGGAGTCCTAGGTCTGTCTATCGGTTAAACCTTTTTACCTAGTGAGGTGATTGGCACCTTGGTACATGTCTTTGAGCTGAGTTATATGCACTATGGAGTTGATAGGGAGCTATCTTTTGGTTGACTTCGTACAGAGAAGAGCTGGCCAGTTCCTTTTGAGCCTGAGAACACCACTTCAGTAAGGTCATTGGGCTAGCTATTCACATTATTTATATCTTTTAAGCATCACTAATGCTTTATGCTTTATTCTTTTAGTCTAGTGAAAAGAGCTCTCGTGGAAAGGACTGCTAGGGTGGTGGAGGCTTTCTGAAGAGCCATGATTGATAAGACCGAAGTACTTGCTATAAGTAGTGTTTTTATCAAGATTAATTTTATACATGTCATGTATGTTATGTAAGTTATCTATTTTATGTGTATTATGCATTGATCCTCAGCTCTTCTTGTAGAATGAGCTATTGAGGCAAGTTACTGCCCTACATGAGGCCTGAAGGAAGGTGAGAGCCTTCAAGGTGGTTGAGAAGCTTGTGATCTCCTCTGATGATAAAGACATAGAGGAAGATGATGATGTCGAGGAGTAGGCTAAGAGGCACCCGCCCTTTTTCTTTTTGTTGCCATGTTAGGGAGTAGGATATGAGGCATCCCCCCTCCTCTCTTTTATTGGAATAGGAAGTGTTACCTTCCTATTTCAAAACTTTCAAACTTTTATATATGCATATATAATTTTTAATTTTCAAGTACATTTGCCCTTGGGGTTCTTTTATCGTGGATATTTTTATTCTCCTTTGCAAACTATATGATCTTGAGGTAATTTAGTACATACAGGCCTAAAATGACTTTAGTCTAGATAGACTTAAGGTGACTTAGTCCATGTGGACTTTGCCAATGCAGGATTATGGACTTTATATGATGATGGTGCGGACATATATCTCTTGGTCTGCATGAACTATAATGTCATTTTTAGGTCTGTGCAGACCTCCTTGCATGTTTTGGATCCCCATTCCTAGTTAGAAAAGGAATAGTGGGTTTCTTTGACTTATAAATACCCTAAACATTACCTTCTCATCTCACACACCCATCATGTCCTCTTTTTAAACATGATTTGTCTAAGATTTTAGAACTGAAGACATCTTGGACTTCCTCTTTTCTTGCCGATTTTTTTTCTCTTAGATTTTTTAGGGAGGTTCAGATCCACACCAATTTTTTGAATGTAACAGTGTGATATTAGGACCCTTTCTTCCATGTTTTTGTCTTTGGCCATCAAGAGATTTGCCCAACCTTAGAAGAATTTGCTACTATCTTGGACTACCAAATCACTCTAGATACCCCTTTAGCCCTACCTTTTTTTGAGGATCATTACCCTATGGACATTGTCCTTACTTTGGGCTTTTCTCATATCTTAGCTTAAAAGATAGTGCCAGATGTAGGCCTGATTTCTTTGCAAGCAATTTTGGACCATGCCCATTAGTTTCCTATTGGCTCAATGGAATGGGCGGAGTATACCTTGCTATGTATTCTTACAAGCTAGCTTGTGGTTACTTCCAAAGATGAAGCCTGTGATTTTAAGACCCTTTATCTTATGACTGCAATATGTTTTAGCCATAATTGTTTTGGCATTTTTCTAGCTAAAACCATTCGAGGTTTGGATGTTCTAAAGAATGGAGATATTGACTTTGCAATTTGGAGTCCACTCCTCTTATAGGTATGTGAAAGACCTATCATGGGCTTTCATTTTAATTTTTTTATGACTTTAATTTTTGCCTAGTATGCTTGTGACAATTTTCACACTAGTGGGTTTACCTAATTTTTTCTTAGGTGATCCTTTACAGATTTTCCAACCTAATCACCTTTTTTTTTAGGAGGGATTTTTTTGATAGGTTTTGTTATAGGAGAATTTAGGGTTGCTTGTCCCTCATTCTAAAGGACTTTAGGTGAATTATTCTTCTTGCCACTATTGTGAGAGGAAGCTTGTAACAAAGCATGATTCATATGACCAATAGGCCCTACAACTTGATACTACTATCAAGGTGTGAAAGAGATATCCCTAGTGGAAGATCAACCATTTTACTCTCTCCTGTTATGCTAGTTATGTTCCCTTGATTTGGTTGAGGCTTGCTACCTTTTACATCCCTTCATGCATCTTGTGGTGGTTTGGTTTAGTGCAGAGGGTACCTTCTAAGCCCTTAGAATTTGGTAATGGTCTTTTAATGTGTCACTTCCTGCACTCCTTCCTTAACTTATGGCAATAACGTACCATCTTAAGGGATGTGCCTGATTATACAACTAATGCTATGAATATAGATGAATATTATAGCAAATGGATTTTGAGTGAAGCTAAAAACAATAAAACATTAATGTTGAAAAGGAAAAATGATGATAATATTCCTAATTTTGAAAAAAGAAAATGTATGTAGAATTTGATTACTTGTATGACCCTTTCCTTAATGGGAATTTGCATGTCAATGATCTTGACTAAAGCATCTTTGTCATCAAGTGCATGTAAAACTAATTCCATTAATCTTGGCAAATGTATTAATTTCCATTAATAATATTGTCATTACCAATCAGCCTCGAAAAAGGTTTTCTTCATTGGACATTCTCTTTCAGATCTCTTAATTTTTGCATGAAGTGCCTTGTTGGGTTTTCACCTCATTAGGATGTCCTATTCAAGTTTTTATCTTAGCAAACATTTTTTTAATAGAAGTACTTCTTCAGTCTATCTATGTTGACTGACTCTAAAAATTCATTTCCCTCTAGATATGAGATCTTGATGCCCCTATGCTTGAGTACTTTCTTGACCAAATATAGACCTTCCTAATTATGTTTGAATTTTCCCCTAGGGTTTGATAACAAAGGTATGAGTTGTTTGAGTACCAAGTCACCTTTTTGTATAGTTTTAGGCTTGACTTTCTTATTTTAAGCTCTCACAATTCTCTTCTAGTGCAATTGCATATGTTAGAGAGCTTTAAGTCATCTTTCATCAAACAATACCAACTGCTCATATCTACTTCTAGCCTATTATGCTTTAGGTATGTTTGCTTCTAACACAACCCTTAATAAAGGTATTTCAACCTCAATTAGTAGTACTGTTTCCATGCTATATACCAATGAATAAGGCATGGCCTAGGTGAATGTCTTAGCGGTCGTCTTGTATCCCCACAGTGCAAATGGTAACATGTCTACCTAATCTTTATAGGTAGCAGTTATCTTTTGCAAAATTTTCATGATATTTTTGTTAGCTGCCTCTACTGCACCATTAACCCAAGGTCAATATAGAGAAGACTTATGATGTTAGATCTCGTACTTCTATAAAAGCTACCTAGTCTCTCCCTGAAATTAAACCCCATTGTCAGAGATAACTTGTTATAGCAATCCATACCTACAAATGATATTTCTTTTAATAAAATTTCCCATCTGTCTTGGCCCTAATTTATTGGAAGGCACTGGTTCAACCCATTTTGTGATGATATCAGATTGTTACTAATATGAACTTATGTCCCCTTATAGCTGACAGCTTTATTTCCCAAATTATGTCAATACCACACATTAAGAATGGCCAGGGAGATGACAAGCTAGTTAGGTTATTAGGTGGTAGATGGCTTAGGTTCTCATATATCTCGCACCTGTGACATTTTTTCACAAAATCACAATAGTTTGATTTCATGGTTAGCTAGTAATATCCTAATCTCATGATCTTCTTTGCTAGATTCCTTCCATTCAAGTGACGACCACATACCCCATCGTGCACCTCCTTAATTCCTCTTTGGGCTTCTAGTTTGTCTATACACCTGAGGTAGATCTCATCCACTTGTCTTTTGTATAACATGCCTTGGAATGAGATAAACTGAGTGGATAATTTTTAGAGAGCCTTTTTATCTTTCTCGGTGGTGTTTTCTGGGTATTGTCCCATTTCTAGGTAAGTTTGGATATCATGGTACCATAGTAGTTCTTGATGTGGTTGTTTAGTGGTGGTGCTAACTATTCCAATATATGTGGGAAACCTTATTTTACTGAAATACATTGGCCTAGGCAGGTCCCTTTTAGTGAGGCTTGACATAGACATCAAGGTGGCTAGGGCATTGGCAATTTAGTTTTGTTCTCTAGGGATATGGTGAAAAGTGCAATGATTAAACCCTTCAGTGAGATCTATAAGTATTCTGACATATTTGCTAAGGTTTTTGTCCTTGACATCCAAATCACCTTTTACCTATTGGATGACCAGTATTGACTCTCCATAGATATCAACCACTTTTATCCCCAGTTGATATAAAGTTTTAAGACCATACATGTATGCCTCATACTCAACCATATTATTAGTGGTAGGAAACTCTAATTTCCTTGCTAAGAATGTTTGTTCACCTTTTAAACTGATGACCAATTCTCTATCACTTGCTCCTTTTTAGTTAGCGGCCCAATCGAAATATATCTTCCATCCTTCCTAGGATATTACCTCAAGTGTTCATATGGAAATTCATATTCTTCCTATTTTTCTTCAATCGAGTGTTGGGCTAGGAATTCAGCTATAACTCAGCCTTTAATGGTCTTCTTGGTAATATAAGAGATATCAAACTCTTGAAGGAGCAAGATCTAGTATTCCATCTTTCCTACTAAGGATGGCATAGATTGTAAATACCTAAGTGGGTT
>CANXYI010442015.1:0-11596 GCA_948208565.1 Hura crepitans | reverse complement strand
TTCCAATTGGCTTCATACTAACATAATGTTACGTACACACGTAGAAATAGCAAGAAAGGGGCCGTAATTAATTAATTTTTACTGATTATGTAATAGAAGTTGTTACCCAACTTTTACGGCTGGTTTGTTAGTCTCATAGAGGTGTATCACACGCCTCCTTTCTGTTTGTACATCTCAAGGAGCTGAAATCACACATACATCATGTACTGCCCATATGGGAACATTCATACTAATCATTTGAGAATTATTCTTCTCTCTCTTATATTCTATCTCCGTCTCTTCACTCTCTCAAATCTCTACGTCTGTCATCTTCCTCTTTTCTTTCTCAGCACTTTTTCTCTTGTATTCCTTATTCTAATCTATACCTACTGATTTTGTTAGGAATATTCCTAACAAATTGGTATCAGAGCCTGGTTTCCTTGGTTGTGTTGTTCTTCCTTCTTACTTCTCACACAAAAGTACTCTGTTCACCTCTGTTTTTTGATTTAAAAACAGAGCACCCATGAGTAAAAATCAAACTGCCGGAAAAAACAAAGGTTCCACCTCTGGAGATTCCCCACCCTCTATTGAAGAGCTAGATGAACATCTGCAACTCCTCTGCCAAATTCGAGGAGCAGGGAGCCCATCTCCATGCTTTACAGCAGGAGCATATCACCAAGATGGGGGCTATCCTCTAGGAACAGAATGACTTACGTTCTGAGCAAAAGAAAATCCAGGTTATTTGTGAAGAACTCAGGCTAGAGAGTCGACGTTCCCTAGCCCATATCACACACCTCATTCAAACTTCCATCTCCCAAACACCACTGCTGCCGAACCCCACTGTTAATCCCACTGCTGCTACTGCCAGCTCTTCTACAGGTAAGGAAACTTTAATCTTTAACTTTACCCCATTTCGAGGCGAGCGAGGACTTTTGCCCACTCCCTTTTAGAGTTGCTGAAATCTAACCAACTCTATGCTAAAGATTCTAAGTGTGAGTTTAGGCAGCAACAGGTCTCCTATTTGGGTCACGTCATTTCTGCTCAAGGGGTAGCTACTGACCCGAGTAAGATTGAAGCCATGCTCTCTCGGCCTATCCCAACAAACTTAAAGAGTTTATGCAAATTTTTGGGACTTACGGATTATTACAGGAGATTTATTAAAGGTTATGGGGTTCTAGCCCAACCTCTTACTGATTTGCTAAAAAAAGATCAGTTCCAATGGACTCCTATAGCTCAACAAGCATTTGATCAACTCAAAGGCCTAATGACCATTGCTCCAGTCCTTACTCTGCCCAATTTTACTCAACCTTTTGTCTTGGAATGCGATGCTAGTGGTTCGGGTATAAGGGCAATCCTCATGCAACAAGGTAGACCACTCTCATATCTTTCTAAACCGCTTTGCCCTCGTTCACAGCAATTATTAGCATATGAAAGGGAACTAATCGCCATCATTCAGGCTGTCACTCACTGGCGACACTACCTAGAACAGGGTCATTTCCTTATTCGCATTGACCATGAAAGTATCAAACATCTGCTAGAACAGCAACTACACAATTTCATCCAGATGAAGGGAATTAGTAAATTGTTGGGGCTTGATTACAGTATTCATTACAAGAAAGGGGTGGACAATCGAGTAGCTGATGCCCTTTCCAGAAGAGCTACACCCGACAACAACTAATTTAAGAGGTCCTCCATTCATATTTAGGAGATACATGCTGCTCAACAACTAATTCATCAACTGTCCATTACTCCAAATAATTCTCCTAACCATTCCTTAGTTTTGGGAATTATCAAATATAAGGGCAGCTATACATTGGCATTTCCACTACTTAGAGTAGCAACTCTTGTCTATCTGTCATAATTCTCCTTTAGAAGGGCACTCTGGAATTCGTGGCACCTTACTTAGGCTACAAAGTTCTTTTTATTGGCTTGGAAAGCACAAGTCTGTGGTCACATGGGTTTCTAAATGTGACACTTGCCAACGGTGTAAAACAGAATCCGTGGCTCAACCGGGACTACTCCAACCATTGCCAATTCCCAATCAGATTTGGCAGGACGTCACTATGGATTTTATTGATAAGTTGCCTAAGCCAGCTGGTTATGATACTATTCTGGTTGTGGTAGACCAATTCTCAAAAATGGGTCACTTTATCCCTCTTGCCCACCCTTATACTGCCGCCGATGTAGCCCAGTCCTTTCTTGACCATGTCTTCAAGTTGCATGGCCTTCCGAAAACAATAATTTCAAATAGGGACAAAATTTTTACAAGTGGGTTTTGAAAGGAGTTTATGAAGCTTTTGGGAACCAACCTCCATTTCAGCTCGGCTTATCACCCCCAAACGGATGGGCAGACTGAGAGGCTCAACCATTGTTTGGAATCCTATTTAAGATGCATGACCTTCCCTAAACCTAAGCAATGGTCCAAGTGGCTCAGCTTAGCAAAATACTGGTACAACACTAGTTTCCACTCCTCCATGAACATGAGCCCATTTCAGGCTGCGTATGGGCATCAACCACAGCTGCCTACAATCCCAAACCTACCTACTTCGGTTGCAACAGTGGAGACATATATGCAGGATAGGGTAGCTATGGATTCCTACTTAAAAGAGCAGCTAGCAACAGCATAGAATCGCATGAAGCAATCTGCTGATAAGCACCAAACTGAGAGGGAATTTGCAGTGGGAGATTGGGTTTATCTTAAACTCCAGCCTTATCAACAGCTTTCTCTAGCCGTCCGAAAGTCCCTCAAGCTAACTGCACGTTACTAGGGTCCTTTCCTCATCTTGGAGCGCATAGAACAAGTTGCCTACAAACTACAGTTACCTACTAACTGCAAGCTTCATCCCATTTTCCATGTCTCTCTTCTAAAGAAACATGTTGGCTCCCACAAAACTTCATTCCCAACACTTCCTACAATGTTGAATGATGAATCTCATAATTCCAAAGAAGAAACTCAATTCACGAACAGTTCTAGTGGGCGACACTCACATTCAGCAACTTCTCATTAATGGAAGGACATTCCATCCATTAACTCTACATGGGAAGATCTGAGCTTCATTCAGCACCAGTTCCCGGAAATTTTCCATTCTTGGGGACAAGAATGGTCTCAAGAAGAAAGGGGGGGTGTTTTGTTACGTACTCACGTAGAAATAGCAAGAAAGGGGCCATAATTAATTAATTTTTACTGATTATGTAATAGAAGTTGTTACCCAGCTTTTACGGTTGGTCTGTTAGTCTCATAGAGGCGTATCACATGCCTCCTCTCTGTTTGTATAGCTCAGGCAACTGAAATCACACATATATCATGTACTGCCCATATGGGAACATTCATACTAATCATTTGAGAATTATTCTTCTCTCTCTTATTTTCTCTCTCAAATCTCTACGTCTGTCATCTTCCTCTCTTCTTTTTCTGCACTTTTTCTCTTCTATTCCTTATTACAATCTATACCTACTGATTTTGTTAGGAATGCGTGTGTTAGGAATATTCCTAACACACGCATTCTTAAAGGATTTGGAATTCATCACAAAAACTCTTGTGCCCTAGGAATGCGTGTTAAGAATATTCCTAACACACATTCTTAAAGGATTTGGAATTCATCACAAAAACTCTTGTGCCCTCACACAAGAACAAAATGGTGTGACTGAGAGAAAAATATACCTACCTTAGCTTATTGGCTCATTCTAATGTTCCAAAATGTTTTTGGCATTTTAGTATGCTCACTACCGTTTATTTGATCAATAGAATTCCTGATGGAAATCAACCAATTCATAGTCCATATAGTTGCTTATATGGCGAACAACCTGACTATTTCTTCCTGTGAGTATTTGGTTGTGCTATCTATCCTCTCTTTAAGAGCCTAGAATATCAACAAATTCAACCTTAGAACACAAGTATGTTTTTCTTGGATATTCATATCATCTTGGGTACTACTGCTAACACTATAACTAGTAAAATCATTAATGCAAGGCATGTTCAATTTTGTGAACATGGCTTTCCATACAAGGATGCAAGTTCTTTACTCTTGGGAAGTATTCTGACCCATTTGAATAGTACTCAGCCATGGTTGGTTCGGCAGTGCACAGTTCTAGTGGATGCACAAATACCTTAAAGCATAACTCCTTCTAGTACTTCTAACACAATCAATACCTACTTCGACTTCCTTTGATTCAGCAGGTGGTGCCCTCAAAATGGGGAAAGATGTTACCATATCTATGGCAGAACATCTGTTCTCCTAACATTCCACCACCAGTTCAACCACCTAAAGCTGTTATCAGAAACAGCACCCAATGAAACTCCGTGACAGTACTATAAAGAAGAGGGCATTCCAAGCACATCTAGCAATGACAAAAACTACAACATCAGTAGATTATTTGCATATTGAGCCCTCTTGCTTCACCAAAGCAATCAAATGCATAGTCTAGGAGGATGCAAAGCGAAGTGAGATTCAACCACTCCAATGACATGGCACTTGGTCTCCTGTATTAGCGCCACCTAATGCCAATGTAGTTGGTTGTAGGTGGGTGTTCAAGATCAAGCACAGACCTGATAGTGATGGGTGTGGATCGCTACAAAGCAAGACTCACAGCACAAGGCTACACTCAACAAGTTGGCACTATTCTAAAATGTTTAGTCCAGTGATAAAAGCTACAACAATCAGAACAATTCTTTCGCTAGCAGTGTGACATACCAAATGCCTTTTTAAATTGGCATTTGGAGGAGGAAGTGTTCATGACAGCCACCAGGTTTTATTGATCCAAATCATGTTTGCAAGCTTCACAAGTCTCTTCATGAACTTAAACAGGCACCTCGTGCCGACTTAGCTCGTACTTGCAAGCAATTGCGTTTCAAGGTTCTCAAACTGATTCTTCATTGTTTATCTACAACCATGATACAATCAAAATTTACTTGCTAGTCTATGTTGAAGATACAGTGGTCACAAGGTATGATGAAACAACTGTTTTCAATATCATAGATCAACTGGCCTCAGAGCTTTCCATACACAAACTTGGAGGCTTGCACTACTTCCTTGGCATCCAAGTTGCTCATAGTCAGGGTAGCCTGTTGCTCTCATAGGAGAAGTACTTAGAGGATTTGCTCTACAAAACCGGCATGCAAGAGGCCAGACCGGTTAGTACACCACTGTAACCGAGCAACATTGATAGCACTGTAGACAATCAGTAGCTTGCTGATCCAACTCCATACAGAACAGCGGTTGGCGCTCTTCAATATGCCACATTGACCAGACCTGACCTTTCACTTGTGGTCAATCATTTATGCCAATTTATGGCCATTCCCACTTAAAATCATTGGCACTGTTGCAAAAGAGTCTTAAGACATGTCAGAAGAACAACATCAGACCGCCTGGTATTTGTCAAAGGGGCTCCAATCTTGCAGGCATTTAGTGGCATAGACCAGGCAAGTAGTATTGACAGAAAATCAATGCATGGCTTTACCATCTATCTTGATAAGAATTTAATCTCCTGGCCTGCCAAGAAGTAGGCCACAGTATCATGCTGCAGTACAGAGGCGGAGTATAAAGCAGTTGCCAATGTTACGACAGAACTCATTTAGTTATCTTCTTTGCTCAAGGAATTGGGCCTCAACATTCCACCTCCAATCACATTGTGCTTTGACAACCTTGGGGCTACTTATTTGGCCACAAATCCAGCGTTAAGGCTCGTACTAAACATGTAGAGGTGGACTATCATTCATGCATGAATAGGTTCAATCAAGAAAATTGCATGTTGCTCATCTTTCTACCAAGGACCAGCTAGCAGACATTTTCACCAAGTCATTGCACAACTCTTGCTTCACTAACTTGAAGAACAAGCTTCAGCTTCTTTCCATCAACCATCAGCTTGTGGGGGAGAGTTAATTATATAAATCTTATCCTAATATCTCCCAAACAGCTTAGTTGTATTTTGTTAATAGAACTGTTGTAACAACTTGATAAGAGAGAATCTGTAGTGGTAGGGAGGAGGATAATTTAGTACTCAAACTGATCTATTGTATTATGTATAGAAAAGCCTTGGTGAAAAGAAGTAACAAATTCTCATCTCAAAACACTTCTTTCAGAAATCTAAATATTACAAACTAATATTAAGAAGATTGCATCCAGATTAAGAGAATTTATTTTATTTCCTAATGAGGGTTCTTGTAATTGTATATAAACCCAATTCTACTTTGTAAAAATCATCAGAGAAACAATAAGAATATTTGTTCCTCAAAAATCTTCAGTTTCCTATTTGATGTGATCATTGCAGTATGAGTTGGCACAAAATTAATTATCATTTAATAGTACTATCCAGTGTGTGCGTGTGTATACACAGAACATAGGTAATGAGAGTGCAAGGTCTAGGCTCCCACCTTAATTAGTTTAAGCAAATTTAGGCGTGCAATTGCATCCTGATGGTCCAGCCTTGCAATAAGCAAAGGTGTCAAGCCATTGACAGCTAATGTAGTATTTATGCGGGATGATTTCCTGCATTCATAAAGAATAATAAATGAAAGTGAACAATAACAACACATATTCTAAAGACCAGGGGTGGGCATGGATTGATTAAGCAGTCCACTGCCTATTTTTCAAGTCCAGCTCATTATGATTTATTTTAAAAAATAAAAACCACAATCAGTCCATTAACAATCGGTTAACCACTAAAAAATAATCATATATTGTTATTCAACTATAAAGCATAGGAAAAAAAAACCATTGATTCAAAATTTAAACATAAATTCTACAAACACTAAACATAAAAATAGAAGTTATAAATAAAAATTTAATTTACAAATAAATATACGTTATAAAAAATCTTTAATTTCAAATGCAGCAAAATAAAATTATATCAATGACCTAATTATCAATATTTTTGGTGATAGAAGATGGCTTTAAAAGACAATTAAAAGTTAAATCAAGCTAATATCTAATTATATAAACATGAACAATAAAATTGAAAGCAAAAGACGAATTTGTAAACACTCACAAGTCCACCTTTTTTTTTTGTCCAGCCCTACCAAAGACAATGGGTAGTCTAAGAGGTATTAATTTAAAAGAGAATATATGCATGTGAACAGCTGGAAAATAAAAAATTAGATCATGTTTTTAGACAACTGTAGAGCATATCTACAGCATCCTAGCATAGCACCTGGAAAATGAGAACTCTTTCAATACACAATCATGTGCTTGCTAGCACGCACACATATAGAAGGTGTCACTGTTAGGACAACCACAATTTTTTTTATGCAGAAGAATAAACATGAGATATGATTTTCAAATAAAGACACCAAGGAAAAAGGAAAACAGCATACGTGATGATTTTCAGGAATGGCTCCAAAATATGCACAAATTGTTGCTCAGGACAGCTCTGGAAGAACGTCACCAACTTTTGAACTGCATCCTTCTTTAGCAATGCTTGTTCTACCTTGCGATTGTCATTGTCATGGGCCAGGCAAACAGCAATTGAATCCAATGCTGTCCCTGACCAAAACACATCATCAAGCAGGCTCAAGTACACATCCAATCCACCATGAGCTCTTAATTGTTCTCTTGAATTACGGGATGCATGAGCCATGTCACAAAGTAAAGGTAATGCATACTGTTTTAATGGAGAATCTGTCATAATAATATTCATCAAATGTGGAATTATTCCATTTTCAGCAGCTTGTTCCTGTCTCCTCTTATTTATCTTGCACAGATTAAATAGTGCATTGAGGACCTTCACAAAACGAAAGTTGAGAGAACCATGGTAAGTGGATTGTTGGCGATAATTATATGGCAAAACATAAATATGAAACAGCAAAGTACAAGATCAACAATTCACAATTAAGTGCTTAGAGTAGGCTAAAGGAAGAAGAAAAAGAAAGGGATAATACATATTTTAACCCCCAAAATTGACAAAATAATCCTTTTACACACCTCATCTTTTTTTATGACCTATAGCACACCTATACTTAATAAAAATGACCTATTAACCCCCCGAACTTGACAAAATTCAATTATTATCCCCTCAAATGACATATGGCAGCAAATAACTTAAAATATTTTTCAGGGGGGAATGGGTACACATTTGCCAAGTTTAATGGGGTAATAGGTTATTTTTACAAGTTTAAGGGGCAATGGGTGCAACTTCGTCAAGTTTAGGGGTTTCATAGGACACCCGTAAAGTTTAAGTGTGTGAAAGGATTTTTATACCAAGTTTAGGGGAGAAATTATATATTAAGCCCAAAAAAATACATATAGAGAGAGAACCCATCTCATGCTGTGAACTGCAACTTGTATGGAGGATAAAAAGAAGACTATGAAGATAATTGGCAATAGTTTGCAATGCAGTGCTCATTGATAAATATTGAACCAAAGTTTTCTTTATTGAAAAGTACGCTTGGTAGTCCTTTTCTCATTTACCACACAAACAAACGGATAGCAATATCAGGAATAGAGAATGAGAAATGAGGAATACGAAATGGTTGACACCAGATATAAGAGGATTACCAGCACTTCAGGGAAAAAAAAAAAAAAAAAACTTCAAAGTGAACTTTCAAGCAAGCAACATCAACTATAACATTTCATTGAAATAAGTATCCAACAATACAAGGAGGAACCGCATTTGAAAAATGTCAGCCAAGTGCAATAAATCAATAAAACAAATTTAGAGGAAGAGTGGCAATGTTTCAGATTTTATGCATGAGCATATTTATGTCAGCCTTTCACTGCTGTTATAAGGATGAAAATTAAAAAGGCCAACCTCCTGATGGATTTGCTCTACAAGAGGTCCATCTTTAAGTTCAAGGTTTGGGATCAAGAATTTGATTGCATCTGCCCGCTGAAGATTCTCTAAGCAATTTGGATCAGTTGACAAATAATTTATGCATTTGAGTATCTGCCAAGAGCAACAGAATCAGGTTTCCTTATCCTTCTCCCTCACACACACACACAAACATATATACACACATAGAGAATACCTACATGCATATATGTATATATAATATATATGAGCATGTGTCTATATACACATACAGACACGTAGATAAATGTGTGTCTATATATACACACATGTGTGTGCATGTATATAAATACATACATATGTTTGTATACATGCATATATGTGTGTGTACATACCTTTAAGAGAATAGGTGGCTCAATTCTATTGAACATCTGAAAAAGACGGCTAAGCAAGCTTTGGCTGCACATATAGGATTTCACTGTTGTATCTGCTTGAGAAAACTCAAGTAGAAGGTCCGCCACTTTTTCCAGATAATCCCTGGCAACTTCTGCATTCATGGTTGAGACCATATGGGAAAGTAACCCAGACGAAGTTGCACTCCCTGGTCTAGCATTCAAAACACCAGAACCAGACAGCACACCAGAGGCTGTCTGAGATGCAATGCCAGATATGGAAACAGCTCCATCATTAGATGCCAGCATTCCAACCTTTCTACTTACAGTTTTATGAGAAACTCTAGGGGTAGAGTCGAGATTTCCATTCTCTCTTCCACGCCCAGTTACCTCTGTGAAACATAACACGCAGACACCAGCTCACAAAATCACAAAGTGCTCTGGAATGATGATATCAGACAGTAGTAATTGAGTGATTACTATAAATCCAAGTAGTTAAAATAAGAAGTGCAAATAAAGAACCATTTCATGCAGGATAAAAGGAGGTCCCAGATATAGAATTAGTGCTACTCTGCTTTTTATACACACATATTGCTGAGACACCAAAGAACAGATGTTAGTTACTAAAATTTCAAATTACAACAGTGATTCCAGAAGTTTCTCTTCTACATTAAGACAATGTATTTTAGATGTATTATTCCTGTTTCGAAATGACATCACTAGTTTAACCAGAAGAGACCATTTGAAAAGTTTCAATCGCACAAAGAACAGCAAATTAAACAAATGAGTTACCAGCAAATTCTGCCATCAAAAACTCCAATTCACCATTTGTTTTCTTTTCACTAGCATGTAATAAAGGCAAGACACTTTCATGTCTCTCCAATCCTGAGATGTGGCGTATATACTCCAACTGACCAGAAAAATGCCTGGAAGGTGGTTCCTTTTCCAACAAACTTAGAAGAGGTCGAACTTGATCTGGCTGAGTAGATACTGCAGTTGAAAGACCATTTGATGGGCTTTCACTCAACTTTGGTGGCCTATCTATGGATGTCCTACTATTGGAAGCACCAAGCCGCTGCAACCTAACATCAATTTCTGTTCGTGAAGAATCAACTTTCCATCGTTCCAAGCTTTCTCGCTCTATAGAAATATTTGTTGAAGACTCTTTGCTGGCCATATTTCCAGCTTTTTCTAAAGCAGCAGAACTTTCCAGTATAGCAGTGCTAGATTGAGGTCTATCAATATCAGTTACAAGGTATCTAGCATCTGGCTGAATGGGATCCGACCTTTGTGAATGTGAAGTAGAAGCATGAGATGGTTCTTGCACTCCTGTTGACAAGGGATGCTCAACTGTTCCATGCCTAGCCTTAAACACATCAGGCTGATCAGATGCAGGAAGTGTTGCATCACTCTGAATGAAAATAGGGTGGCTGGTATCCAGTTGACCAGAACGCGGTCGCTGAACAGAAACATCCAGTGAAAATCCAGTTCCAGTTGATATAGAAGCTAGCCTAGTCGCCTCATTCAAACTATATAGAGTGTTGATAAGCCTGAGCAGGATTCCATTTTTTGCAGCTATTCGACAGAAGTCATTCCTTGGTGTAGATCTTTGAAGTTTAAAGACCTGCCACATGCCATCAATAGCTAGATGAACCATTTCCCTGGATATGGAAAGCAAATTTAATGCGTTCAGTAAGACTATTCTTTCTGTCATGGCATTGAATACTAATGCTAGATAAACATTAATACTGATGCCTTATAAATAATTTTGTTATTTATTTGAGCAATTTGTTCATGTTAAGTATAGATGTCTTATAAATTATGTTTTTAAATTTTTTATTTAATGTGTTTTATATCTTACAATGGGATACGCATGCAATTCACAATTAAAATGATTCGAGATACATACTCTATTTAACAACTGCTTCATATTAACTTCGTTTTCCTCACTACATTAAGTACAGTGGCTTTCATCATCCAACAAAATATTAACACGACATACAATAAGCCTTAAAAGTGGAATTTTTGGAAACATATCTGTCCCTATCGATCATAGTACTCCAAGAGATGCCAACTCCAAAAAGAAGTTCCATTAACAAAGATTTTCTTTTTTTTTTTCCCCTCCCAAATGAGTCAACTTAGGTGTTATTATTGCTTTTCTGACAACTATTTGGAAAACACCCAAAATAAATAAATAAATAAAAGCGAAAACATTTTTCTGTTAATTCAGTTATATCTTATAATTTTCTAAATTCAGCCAATTCAGGGAGGGAATACAAGCATTTAGATAAAAATCCCATTTAGTTATTTTAATGGTCAACAAAATATATTTTTCATTTTACTTATTTGCAACATTATGGACATAAAATATGTTCTCTATGCCTTTTTTCCTAATAATTGATCAACCCAAAAAAAGTAAATTATTTGAGATTTCACAAAAATATATAAAAACGTACTATTATTTGTAATTAGCATTGTAAATACATTACCATATATGTTATTCT
>CANXYI010441964.1:0-10386 GCA_948208565.1 Hura crepitans | reverse complement strand
TAAAAGGTGCAAATCTACTAGAGTCCCTATTTGGCATGCCAAACTATCCCGTAGGCTTTGATATGTCCTACGTAGAAATAGGTTATTCATATAACTTATATTCATTTGCTTAAAGTATTTCTTGGCATATCAGTTAATGCGTTCATAACCATATTACACATTTATGCACTATACATGCCACAATTCAACATTTAGCTATGAGGCCCTCTTATATAAACATGTGCCAATTAATAATCAATTTCTTGCATTTCTAGTTTTTAAAGCTATGATTTCACCTTCTTATATGCATACACTTAGCCATGTAAAAATATACATTTATATATTTCACAAAAGTAAATTTTTCCCTGGCATTTGTTAAAATTTCATATGTACTTAAATTCTATGTTTATTACTCATTTACTCTTAATATTAGTAAATGAGTCCAAGCATTTTACCTATCTTTTTATCAATCTTATACCATTCAATCATTGGGCACTATGCTCCTTTCAAGGTCTAAATTTTTCTCATACAAGTTGAGCACATATTTTCATAATGTCATATGACATAAATAAAACAAAATACATGATATAATGTGGATATCCTCACATATACATATTCAAGTATTATATCAAAAAGATTAAGAAATGATTATGTGTATTTCGCTTTAAGAATAGCGTAGGTTAAATATTACAATATCTTATTACTAATTCAAATGTATGAGCATTATGACATGCCCATGCAATTCCTTTTAGGCATATTAATCTCTTATTCTACTACCATGTATACATTTTATCCTTGAGGCTCACAATTCATTTATCACATATAAAAGCAAGTATTGGGTACATCACTTATCACTTGACAAGAATTAGTATACTTAAAACTCAACATTCATAACCTTTGCATAATCATCACTTCATATAGAATCTCATAAGTACATGTTTAGATGCATGATTAGTATAACATATCTATTTGATGTACTTAATGCTCATGAATTTTATCTTAGTAGACACACTAGACACATGGATTTAATTGATACATAAAGTCCCTTGAATACATGGAAACCAATTTAAAATGAAGTATATTAACATAACAAATTTCACTCAAATTCATACTTAGAAAGGGGAAAATAGCTTACGTACCAATTTTGCATGGCAAGACATCACATCATACCTTCAATAAGGCTTTTATAATAAAAAATCAACATTTAAACTAATATTTCCCCATTTTTCCTTCATAAGGTCTTAAAAGACCTAATCATTGATATCATAAAGATTTCTTAGTACTATAAAAGAAATTAAAAATGAATTTTTAACTTATTAACCAACTAAAAAGATTTAAGTACATATTGCATAGCCTTTATGTTACTATTCATAACTCATATCATAGTATTTACACACTCAGTTCATGACTTTTAAAGCATACAAACTATAAATTACGTTCAATTTGCATGATAATTATGACATATGCATGAACTATCTTGATTATGGACTCTATACTCTGCTATCATGTAGCATATGTTTCTTTGACATACTACTAATCTATTACATACAAATTCAATTTATTGCACCAATACATCAATCTTCATTAAGCTTGTCTTTTGTTCTGTGTTCTACTTTAGGTAAGAGAATTTATGTACTTATAATTTACTATAGTAACTTGACAAGTATTTTTATAACAGTTTTTTTATTTTCAAAGAAAAGTAATAAGCCATAATTTCTTAAGTTTCACTATAACACATCAATAACATTAAGACTAAATAACTCATTACTTTAAAACTTTATAAAGGAATTGAACATGATTCAAAGTATATTTAAAACTTGGAGAGGCTTGAGTACATACCTCATAAACTTCTATTTTTAAACTTGTACCTTTGACTCACACTTTTTCTTTGTCTTTATCCTTAGGCTTATCTAGTCTCTTTCTTTTTCTGGTCTTAACCAAAACAATTCCATCACCACATGTTTATGCACACTTGCACATATATAGTTAACATTATAACCTAACACAAATACCCAAAGTTTATATACACACATAAATATACTTAAAAATAATTTGTCTCTTTGCCCTTATCTACCTTTAACACTTCTTTACACTTGTCTAAGCTCATTTTCAAGCAAACTTTATGTTTAACATCAAACTTTGAAATTCTACAACTGAAAGAAGATGTAGGGTTATTACTTCTTGCAGTAGCAATTCTACTACACTTGGGCAGCAGTGACTGACTTCCCATATTACACCTTTAGAATGACTATCGATAACAAAAACACTCTATTATGACCATGGTCCACCATGCAATTATGCCATTAAGCCTATTCAATATCAGTAGCTTTAGCTACTAAACCATCTGTTAAGAAATTGAAATAGGTCTGTTGCTCTTTAATAGCCACCTACTTTCTTCTTCATTTCCTTAAATCCAGCAGTAAAACCTAATTATTGCTCCTTAGCTTCATACAACTCACCCTATACTGGTCCCATAACCTTTTCCTTTAATCCTTTTATTTTCATAAAAATAAACCCTCACATGCTCAAAAGATCTTACCTGTACTTATATGGCAGCAATGACAACCACATCCTATAGCTCTAATATTAGTCATAGCTTTAGGTACTTTATTGCATATGCCATTAACCACAACATGTTTTCTCTTTAGCCTTAAAATGATCAAAATAACTTGTTTAACTCTTGTAGAGTCCTCACTATGTTTACGCAACTTAAGAAACTTGCAGCAACAAGCTCATTTTTTGTATAAAAAGAATTCTACAGCAACATTTTATATTGCCCCCTCTTACTATTATAAATTCTTAATTCCTCGCAAATTCAGCTAACATCACACTTACATTAACCAAAAGCATTACACATACCAATTATTCAAGCCATAAGATAAAAACAAATAGAAAACACTAGGAAACTTACCTCTCCTCGTTGATAGCAACTCCTCTATGCTGTATAACTGGCTACAGCTTGCTGCACAAACTTGTTTTTCCCTACTCTCCGAAAATGCTTAAAATTAACCAAATTCACTTAGTCGCTATGCTTAACTTATAGCTCATAAACTTTGGACACTAACATCTAAAGTAACCCTTTACTACAAATGCCAATTTTGTAATACTTTTGTGGGTTAATGCTAAAATTCTTTGACCATTACACCTTAATTGCAATTCCAACCCCAAATTCTATTAGAAATTCAACTCCCTTTCTTGCTGTCAAAAACCTGAAGTTGCTTTCTTTATAACTATCACCACATAATCCTCAATTAACTTTCAAATCAACATTAATCGATTAACCCCTCATAATAATAACTCTAATCAAACTTATAAAACTAAGAATAACACTTAATTGGATGAACTCAAGCTAAATTGTTGTGAAACTTTGAAACCCAAACACTCTTATTATTGAAGAACAAGTCCTTTATTCTTTAAATATTCTCCTTGTAATTAATAGTAATGAATTAATAATCCATAATTCTTTTTCCAATCAAGCTTATAGAACCTGAAAATACACTTAGTTAAATAAAATTAGGTTGAAAGCCTACCCATAACTCGAAAAATAAAGCCTCCTTGCTTGCTACCCCCAAATCAACCTTTCATTCTTGAATTTTCCTTCGAAATCCATCTCTTCGAGTTGAATTAAATTAATTAAGAATAAAATTGAGAATTATTGAAGTTAATTTTATGGGTCTTTTACTCGTTCCACCTCTATCTCTCTCGGGTCTCTCTCTTTATTTTTTTCTTCTTTATCTTTTCTCGTATTTGATTCAAAATTAAGACAAAGAAAAATAAATCTAATAAGTATAAGTCGGTTCCTAAGGTTAAATCATAATTTAAACCCTTTTCTTTTTAACTATTCAACTAAATCCTTATTCCATCTCTTTATTTTTTATATTTAACATATATCTTATAAGTTTCCCTATAATATTATTTATATACTTCCTTATTCATATCAAAAGTTAGGGTGTTACACGATGAGCGTGGACCTTTTCTTTTTCTCTCTATTCACATATTACCTATGATGAACAACCCAATCCTTTAACTTCTGTCGGAAGCTCAAATAATAGGATCAATAATAGAGCTTCAAACATCATATTTATATAGCTACACATAGCTCAACTTCCAGCCATTAACAATATGGCAACTATAACTCAACAGTTACAATCTGGAAGTAATTTCCTAGTGATTGTGGCCAAGAAATAAGAATGGCACATGGAATCCATAGCAACAAAAAAAAAAAGCTATAGAAAACACGAAAAAAGATCTTTAAAAGTCAAGCAAGAAAAATCTATAGGTGGTGACTCATATCCAAAATGGTACAACACCAAAAACTTAGAAGCAAGTGAAGTTAACAAAGCATAGCAAAAAGCTATTATGATGAGTAAGGAAACACCAGTCAAAAAAGAAAATGATATTGTTCTGGTCAGTTCATCCCTTGCTAAGGCATTAATTAATGAGCCAATGCCAACTATTTCATCTCCCCTATCTAGATAGATATGATAAATCCTAAATCATGTTGCTAGTTTTTTAAAATGATGCTACAGTAAACCTCCCTAGATTCAATGTTATGTAAAGTATTCCCTATAACTTTTTGTAATATCATGAACGATTGGTCTGATGATCTACCTTTAAGCTCGACAGCAACCTTCAAACAACTAAAAACTTTATCCATTAGTAAGTTTTACCACATAATCCTAAACAAAAAAAAAACTAATTACAATTTGCAAGAAGTCATCCAGAAAGAATACGAGTCTATAAAATCTTATATTGAAAGATTAAACAAGGTGGCTATGTAGATTAATGATCTTAATCAATAAGGAGCAATTATTGCCTTATCTTAGAACACGAAGACAATGTCTTTGTTCAACTTCTCACACAAGAATCCCTTGACCACATTTAAAGAGCTTATGGAGAGAGCATAAAAATATATAAGAATAGACAATGCCATGCACATCTTTCAACTGAGAGACAAAAAGAAGAAGGAGGTGAAAGAAGAAAAAATAACTCTAAAGGCTTAAATAACAAACCATGACAACAATTTATGCCATTTAAAAAAAAGTAGAACATGTGTGCTAATATGGATTCAATAAAATGAAAATAATATTAATTGGTAGAGAAAGATGAGTTAGAATTCTATTAATTGAAGAGATAAAAGATAGTACTGCAGATTCCACAAACACCATGGACATGACACCAAATGTTGCTAGCACTTAAAATAGGAGATCAAAAGATTGATAAAGAATGGGTCTCTTGGTCGGTTCATAAAAATAACTAAGATCACAAGAGAGATAATGATAACAATTGAGATAATCAGCCTAATAAAAAGAGAAAGCCTTCAAAAGTGGTGCATGTTATTATGAGAAAACATCCTAATCACTACAGTCATCCAAAAAGAAATGATCTCAAAAGGAAGTTTTGATCACCAGTTATAAGGCATTCCAAGCTCCTTTGATAACCTTTTCCTAAGAAGATAGTTATAATGTGACTTACCCTCAATCTGATGTATTAGCTGTTAAAGGAATAGTCAATGATTATCTCTTAAGATGAATAGTATAGTTAGTAGAAGTGAAATAAATCTCCAAATGTTAGATGCTTTCAAGGCCTTGATTTTTAAGATAGAGGATCTTAAGGTAATAAATTCTCATTTAATTAGTCTTACTGGATAGCTTGCTTAGGTTGATAGGTCTATATTATTAAACCTAAAATTAGGAGTTGAAGAAATTATGAGAAATAGCAAAGCATGGTTAATGGTAACTGACATGCCTTTACTTATAATGTGGTATTTGTAATAACGCTTCTTTCCGAGTTTGGTATATGTACATCCGCTCAATATCTCACAATAAAGATACCTATAAATGAAGGAGTGGCTATTTTTAAAGATAATTAAAAGGCAGCCTAAGAGGCCTATGTCAGCACACTTAAAAAAGCTAAACAAACGCTAGCCATCAAAGGTAGCTCTAAAGTGCCAGATGTGGATGAATAAGCTGAGCCAGTAAAAGATATTCAAACAACATAACTTGAAAAAGGAAAGGTAGTTCGAATAAGTACACATATGATAGGTGAATAGTTAAAACCTATAATTGATACATTAAAAGGCGTACATCAATTCTTTTTCTTGGTGTCCATAAGATATCACATGTATAGATCCTTATGTGATGGTCTATAAACTAAATGTGGATCCAAAAGCCAAAATAGTGATTCTAAAAAAGAGGAATCATGCACCAAAAAAGAAAGAAGCCATAAAAAAAGGTGGATGACATACTAAAAATAGACTTTATCAAGGAAATATACATTCTAAAGTAGGGAGCCAATGTTATAATGGTGAAAAAACCCAATGGCAAATAGAGGATATGCATAGACTTTATAGATCTCAATAAAGCTTACCTAAGGACAGCTATCCATTACCAAACATCAATCATCAGTAGGTCCAACAGTAGGATACCAATGCTATGTTTTGTTAGATGCTTCAACTGGATACCATTATATTCCGATAAAAAAGGAGGACCTGGATAAAACCTTATTCATCAGAATTTAAGGATTATATTGTTACAAGAATATGCCATTTGGACTAAAGAATGCAGTAGCAATATATCAGAGTTGGTAAATAAAATTTTCTTTGACCAAATTGGGAAAAACATGGAGGTTTATATAGATAACATGATTGTTAAAAGTATAACACCTAAAGAACATCCCGAAATCTCTAAGAGGTATTCTAGGTCCTAAAAAAATATAATGTAAAAATTAATCCAAAAAATGTGTTTTTGTAATACATTTAGGAAAGTTCCTAGATTTTATGATATCTAAAAGAGGAATTGAAGCCAATCTAATAAAAAGCAAGCCATAATTGACATGGCCTCATCATGAAATCTCTATGCAGTTTAATAATTGAATGGCAGAATCACTACACTTGCTCAATTCATATCTTGCTCTACTTAATGATGCTCTCATTCTACAATTTGTTAAAAGAATTAAAAGAATCAAAGTGGCCTGAAGAATGTGAACATTAGAAAGCTTCTTAGCATTACCCATTTTTGCTTAGTTACCAATAGCTGAGGAAAGGTTTTACATGTATCTACCAGTTAATGATTTGGCTATTGGATCGGTTCTATTATGAAAAGAAGAGATGGAGTTGTTCCTAATATACTACATCAGCAAAGTATTAAAAGGCATTAAATAACAATAATAACTAAAGATCAAAAAGCTTGCATATTGCCTAGTCATAACAATTGTAAAATTAAGGCACTACTTCTAAATGCACACCACAGTAGTGTATACTAACTTGTAAAATTAAGGCACTACTTCACATGCACATAGTTATAGTGTATACTAACTTTCCTTTGAGAAAAATTTTATAGAAACTAGAGCTATCAGAAAGACTAATAAAGTTGGCATAAAAGATCAAGGAATTTAGTGTCGAATATGAGCCAAGGTTTGCTTAGAAAGCTAAGATACTAGCTAATTTTGTATAAGATATGGGTAGAGATAAGAGGAATCCCAGTCAAAGAAAAAGAACTTTAGAAGATATATGTTAATGGAGTATCAAGAGTTAATGGCTCAGGTGTAGAAGTTATGTTGATCGGCCTAAACAATATTGTTTTTAAATAGGCAATTCAATTGTTGTTCACTATATTTAACAATGTAGTTGAGTACAAGATGATTATTACCAGTGTGAACATGGCATTGATTATCAAAATTAAAGAATCAAAGATATTCAATGATTCCCAGTTGGTCGTAAAGTAATTAACAGGTGTATTTAGTGTGAAAGATGCCAACATAAGCAGGTATTATTTAAAAGCAAGAAAACTCCTTAAAAAGATGGATGAGATAGGTATGAATTGGTAGATAAATCAAATTTCTAGAGAAAACAACCAGAAGGCTGATCGTTTAGCAAAATTGTACAGATCCTATATAGATTTACGTCTAAGAATCACAAAATATATAATCAGTCATGCCTGCAAAAATCTTGAATGATTGGAGAAAACCTATTTTCTAATATTTAAATATTACTACTCTAATAGAAGATCAAGAAAAAGAAAAAAAAATCATGAGATGATCTAAAGAATACACCATCATGGATATTCTCTTTATAAGAGGTCCTCTTCTTAGCCTTGGCTAAAGTGTACCAGTGAGGAATAAGGCAATTATGTCTTGAGAGAAATTCATGAAGGAATTTGTAGAGCCTATGAAAGAGCAGCAGTACTAGTAAGAAAGGTGATACTACAAGGTTACAATTGGTCCAACATGCAGAAAAATGCACAAGAACTAGTGATCAAGTGCAAGCAATACAAAAAATACGATAATATAATTCACACACCAAATGTTAAACAATAAAACAGTAAGAGCTTTGGCCATTCTGTTAATGAGGGATTGATACACTTGGTCCTTTTCTGCCAGCCATTTGACAGAAAAAGTTTACAATTGTGACAATTGATTATTTCACCAGATGGGTTAAAGTAGAAGATGTAGCTCAAATCACACCTTGAAAAATCATCAATTTTATCAAAATAACATCATAACTAGGTTCAAAATCCCCCGATACCATTATAATTAATAGAGGCAAACAATTTAATTGCAGGGTCTTTAAAGATTTTATAGAAGGGTTGAATATCAAACTAAGGTTTACTTCGGTCATTCATCCAAAAACTAATGGAATGATTGAGGTAACCAATAAAATGTTATCAATGGGATTAAAGAAGAAACTTTTAAAAGTAGAAAAAAGACAATAAGCAGATGAGCTCAACAACATCTTATTGTTTTACTAAATAACCCCTCGAACTACAACGAGAGAAACTCTTTTTTCACTAATGTATGGGTTGGAAGCAATCCCACCTATACATATTGGACTCCTAAATCTACTTATTCATAATGAATAGATAATAAAAGGCCCCTTAGGCAAAATTTAAACTTGTTAAATGGACGAAAAGATTAGGCACACATATGAGTAGTTGCATATTAGCAAAGAATTGCCAAATACTCAAAAAGTCAAGATTCAAGTTTTTAGCAAAAGAGATCTGGTGCTTAAAAAAGTAATGAACACCCGAATAGCAGTAGTAATAGGCAAATTATAGCCTAATTGGGAAACTCCCTTTGAAATAGTTGAAGTACTTAGTCCAAGCACATACAAGCTCAAACGAAATGGATTTATTCTTTCTCAAATATAAAATGTTGAGAACTTTAAAAAAACTTTCAATAGTTCCCAAAAGTCTAGATTAAATTTATGTAATCACCATTTCTTTACAAATAAATAAAAAAGCTTATTTGTTCTTTCCTAATAGTTATTTTAATAATTTAAATTTGGTCGATTGGGATCATTAATCATTACAGAGCAAAAACTTAAAAAAATTGTTATTTGCATAATTCAAACGTGGTTGATTGGGATCACTAATCATTTCAAAGCAAAAACTTGAAAAATAGTTATTTGTGTAATTCAAATCAAAAACTTGAGAAGATTGTTATCTACACAAATTCAAATTTGGTCAATTAGGATTATCGACCATTACAAAGTAGAATAATTATTTGCCTTATTAAATTAGTTGAAAAACTAACTATATAAAAAGTTATAAGGCCTTTTGTGACACCCCCTACCCATTCTCTATGAAAACGGGCAAGGCGTGTCACTTCCTATGAGGTCACCCATCCTTGGATTTCTCTAGGGGTCATTCATTTAACCTCTGCCTCATGTATGCACTTCCCAGTCTAGAAATTTCTATTACCAGTTCCTATGATCCCAATTTAACCTACCAAGCATATGACTTCTTTGTGCCTGATCCTATAGTTAAATTCTTAATAAGTTTTGTTTACAACTACTAGTTCAGTTATATTACCATTGCCTATAATTACTATCTCAACAACACTACCGTTACCACATTGTGTTTTCCCCAATTGCCCACAATCATATGTACGAGTGCCTCTACATCACTTAACATATAATCTATTCATGTAATGGCATACCTGGACAGTCGTCGTCTGCACTGCTGGTTGCTTTCTTTAAGCTTTCATGCATCAACCACCTACGCATCGAAAACCTGATATGCTGAGTATGCACTCAATAGTGAATTTAACCAAACATATCATGTACTATTTATTTTGTACATACAAGCACACAAAATCATACAAATTTAATTTTGCTCTATGACCTCTACCCCTCTTCCTTCAGTCCCCCATTATAACCACTCATACAACATTGTACCCTAATTTACCATTTCACACCACCTACGATTCCTAAGAAGTTCACTACCAGTTATTATTCCAACATTCATAAATCTTCATCCATATAAATTTTACCTCTCATCTATTGTCACTGTATCTCCATAATCCCACTTTACATATTATACCATCTACAATGTCTCATTACATTTACTCAAGTCTCGTCATTCTTAACCCTTACCAATTATTCCATTCATTCCCAATTATATATAGTCA
>CANXYI010441906.1:0-18750 GCA_948208565.1 Hura crepitans | reverse complement strand
TTTGCCCATTCTATTCTTATTCTCCTAAGCTTTTGATGAACTAAGTTAATGTGATCATAAGTTGGAATTGCATGTTCCACCACCTCTTGAATGATGATAGGCATGTCTTCATAATTTTAGGCAACTATTTTTCATATTTTTTTAGTATCTCTCAAAATTTTCCCTTTCCTCAGTATTAGTATCATGGTTAATTAATATATTTTTAGATTATTCATTTGTGCCAAGATTAAATGGGTTAGTTTTAACGTAATTAATGTAAAAAAATACTCATGTAATGATCATTAGAATGTATGCTGCCATTAGGAAAAACACCACACAAATAAGTAAACTCACTATTCACTTTATTACTAAGAAAATTATTAGCTCAAAGAGGCTAGACAGATACAATTCATCAAAAAATAAGTTATCATCTAGATTAAGTACATCTTCAGCTCAAGTTGGATAGATTTCTTTGGTTGCTGTAAAGGTAAGAAAAATCTCTTCCTCCTATTGTTGAACATGCTTCAGGTCTCCCGATTCCTAATTAATGATATTTGTAAATGTCTGGAACCTAAGCTTGTAACATTTGGTTATCATCATTGGCTCTGAGTTCCTACTGTACTTGGTCTTCCCTTGCTTCACAAAGTGATCCCTAAGCTATTACCTTTATCCTTATAGTTATCCTCTAGACCTGGATCATACCCTAGTCCTTTAGTGTTATTTTGGCTCTTAATCTATAATGGTTCTGTTATCCCCTTAAGGTTCTTGCCTAGACTAGCTCTTGGTAAGAAGTTCATTTTTTCATGATATTGGACACTATGGGGTCCATGTAATGCTCATATATTCCAATAACATGGAACCCATTGAATGGTTGGTTTGTAATGGCAAGATTAAACACTACATGGTTGATTATTGCTTTAATCCTGATTATATTGCCTTTATAGGAAACTTAATCAATCAGTGCAAAGTTAAAGAGATCCCCCAACTTATGGAACTAAGGTCATCCACGTAGTACTGAGAATATGGTTAGGATGTCAATGACTATGAATTTAATCTCATTGATAATAGGCACCATGTGGACCTTAATGGTGAATGAGCCTTTAGCTTGTCTTTGTGTATCATTATTGGCTTTAATGGTGATGTTGAAGGGCATTAGATCTTCCTTTTTAATACCTAAACCTACTAAGATTTTGACCGAGCACACAAATAATGATGAACTATCATCTACCATGGCACACCCCTATTTTCTTTCCATTCAACTCAGCTTTGATAAAGAGTGGTAAGTTATGACCTCTCCCTTCTAATGGTAGGTCCTCAATTAAAAAGGTGATGATTCCGATTTTCCTAATTTTCATGACCTAGACTAGCTTTTTAAGTGTAGTAGTGGTAGATACTGAAAACTATCCCAAGGCTACAACTACTTTCTATCTAGTGGACTATGAGGACATTAATAGATCCCATATACTAATGTGAGCATTGGTTTTCTTTAGCTATTTGAGTACCCCCATCATTTACCTCATCATTTTCATCTTCTTTAGTTTCATTATCTTTTTCTAGGTGGATCCAACCATTTTTATCAACTTTTTCAATAGTTTCTCCCCAACTCATATTTCCTCTCTCTTACCCTCTTCAGGATCCTCATTAAAAGATCCATCCTAAAAACTTTCGCTCTTCCTAAGCTCATTTTCACTCTTACTTTCCTAGAATCCAATTATGAGGATGGCTTTACTTGCTCTCACCCCCTTATTTATCTCATGGTTAGATCTATAGATATCTTTCAGCACATATTCTTCAAGCAGCCCAAACTTGAGAAGGCATAAGGTTTAATAATGTTTATGAAGTGGATTTGACTAGGCTTTCAGATTGGATATCTACTTGATGTTAATTAACTCTTGTATAACTTTTCTAAGGACCTTGTAGTTGTTCATAAAATGTTCTATTCTAAAGTGGTAAGCATAATACTAGTCATGCCTATCATTAGGAGGCAAAGGGCCATTCAGAGGTTGAGATTAGAGAGGTTGTATCTTTCCTTCTTTGACTATCTTTCTCAAACACCAGGATAAGGACTTCCCTAGATTAGAGAAGTGTTTACCTTGGATACTATTTACATCTATAATCTTGGTAATGCCTCTAGTATTATTGTTGGAATAGTTGGAATTACTTGTCCTCTCAAATCTCCTATTCTAGTAAGTTATTTCTAAGTCAATAGCAATATCCTTCAACTATTCCTCTCAAATCTCCTATTCTAGTAAGTTGTTTCTAAGGACATTAACCTAGGTTAATGTCCTTCCTCCTAGTTATAAGCCTACTCGTAGCTTCCACTTTTTCATTCAGTTTCTTGATCTAATCATCTTTAATTTATTTGAATAGAGGGACTTTGTTGCAAGTATTCCTAACCAAAGAGATGCCTTCATTGGACACTTGATCATCTACCTCATCTACCACTTCCTTTCCTTTGTTAACTATAGAAGTCTAGCCATCTTCTTTCTGAGCATGCATGCTAGACATGGCATTGGTAAGTGCTGCCATCATCTTTCTCTCTATCTCTTCCATGGCTTCCATTAGCATGAACTTGGTGACAACTTCATCAACTGACATGGCTTCTTTTTTAGGTGGGATTGCTGCTTGATTGTTGGTTCTACAAAGGCACTTACCTATTCTCTTCCATTGAGTAGTGAATAAGGATCAATGATGGCTATAAAATAAAGGGTTATAACATAATGCTTGATTAATATACTTATGATGCATGATGCATGGTATGTATGTGATACAGCATAGACAAACATAAGTAATGAACCTTCTAACCTAATTTCTCCCACACATGTTTTCAAGCCATTCTTTTCCTAGGTGAGGTTACCTAAGCTTCAGCGGGGGACACCTATGTTCAATTATAGGCTTAAATTAGGCCCAATGACCTCTTTTATTTAAAGTGCAAGCTAAAATGGTGGCCTATCACTTCTAAGTCTAATTTGAGGTGAAATTAAGCTATGTCCATCATAGATAAAAAGGTAGAATAGGCTTGGCCTCTTATCAAGTTAAATGTAATAGGCCTATATAGTAATCACAATGCAATCAGAAAAACTTAGGGTCATACAACCTAGGCAAAGTTGTTAAGCTTAACTATATAGGCTTTATGGTTTGGTCTGAAAAGGCTTTCATGGCCCTGACAAGTGGGGGTCTCTCATAATGGGTTTTTTTTATTAAGGATAATAATGATCGATTAGTTCACCATTTAATATACCCGAAGGTACAAGGCTTATGAGTTATGGATGTGTTAGCAATCCCTCATTCTTAACTGAAAAATGAGTTCATGGTTTGTAATACCATACAATATAAAAAGGGACACAGTTTATATAGAATGAAATGCATGGGATTGATAAAAATTAATCTATTAGAAGGCAAATTATTTAGGCACTTTCGAATTCAATTCTCATCCCTAGTAGAGTTGCAACTGTAGATTTTTATTGTAATGGGGATGAGGTGGTTAGTGTTTGGAGTTGACACCTAGCTCTACACTAGGACCACTAATCTTTTGCCCAGAAAGGGTTTGGAATTAGATCTTATTTATGCCTTAATAATACATCTTTCTTTACATTCTAACATTTATTAATCTCATATCATGCTAGCAGGTTTGAAAGCATACATGTCACCTTTTCACATAAAGAAAATAAGTTGTAACATTCAAAATGTACAATAAAGCATAAATGTAAATTGAGCATCCACGAATTGGGTAGTTTATTGATGGCTATTTAATCTAACAACTACTCGTAATTCCATAGGAATTGGTGGTAATTGCACAACTCCCATCTCTAAGAGATTAGCCTTTTGTTAAAATACATTTTTCATGTGACTTTTATGAAGAAAAACTCAAAACCATTTTATTCATAAAAAATAATTAATTATGTAAAAAATTCATTAATGTGAGGTTAGGGTTTTTACCTATAAAATAAGCTATTAAATTATCTATTACAACCCAAAAATAAGTAAAAGCAATAAAAGGTACAAAACTAAACATGTAAATAAGGAATAAACAATTATTCCCATTTTTACAGTGCTATGTCTATAAGGACTCAATATGGTCCTCGACCTATGTCCGTTTAGACTATAAGATGTCATGATAGATATGTCCGTTCGGACCTTATATCCATCATGGATGATTAATCTTACACAACTAAAGAGAAAACAATTAGTAACACAAATGAAGGTTCGTGAGGACCCAATGATAGTACAAAATGGAATGACAAAAACATGTGTAATAAATTTACATATAGACATGAATTATCATGGAATTGGCCCAAATCACCATTATGAATGAGAGGATGACTAACTAATCACAAAAAGAGAGAATATAGTTTTATCAAAATTAGATCCATGCAGACCATATTTTAAAACATGTGTCTGTACGGACTGCACTCCTTGTGAATGGGAGTTCTTCGTGCAAACTGAACATTAATTCTAGATTATCAATGACATGCATAATAGGGAATAGAATGATTATAAGATATCATAAAAATGTAAATACAAATCCATAGCATGCAATAGAATATGTTAAAACTATATGTACAAAAAGATGAACATAAAGCTATTATCGAACACTAGTCCATACAGACTTCATATCATTAACAAAATCAAATAATTAGTCTACATGGACCTCAGCATTTATTAAAATAAGTTCATGCAAATTTAGGTGTCAGTCCCTTAAAAGTAAGTACAGTTATAATTTTTAATGAACGATTAAAATATGATTAAAATGATTTAAAGCACTAACCTGCTTTTATAATTGATGTAGTGATTACATAGAATCACCTCACATGTCGATTAATCTTAAGAGATCCTTATTAAAGAAAAGACATAAACAGAATGAATGAAGATGAAGAATGAAAGATGCCTTAGATCTTACCTTGTAGTTAACACCAAGCAATAAGATAAAAGTTGGGTTTTGAAAGAACAATTATTTCTGTATAGGTTTAGGACTAGTAGAGTGAAGCCTACATTGGAATCTTCACCTTAGACTCTTAAAATTTTTTGTCCTAATTCATTCCTATTGATCCCCTTGTTCTCTCCTTAGAAGTGGTATTTAAAATGTTTTTGTCTAGTTCTCCCATCTAGAAGAAAGGGAGTTTTAATAGGATTAAGAATTAGAGTCTAAATAGGAATATTAAGTTTCTAGAAGCTTTTGGGTGAATGATTCATGCAGACTTTAGTTAGGGCTTATAGGTCTATACGGACTTAGGCTTTGGTCTATCCTGGTGAACCATAGGCTACAGGCTTTATTGTTTTAGGCTAGGTCTATTTTAGTTCGAGCAATCCTACGCTTTAGTTTATCTTGGCAGATCGTGGGCTATAGGCCCTATTCTTCTAAGCTGAGTCTATGTTAGTTCGTGTGGATTTTATGGCATTAGGTCTATATGGACCTTCTTGGTTTTAAGTTTCTTTCCATATTGCTTAAGCCTATCTCTAGTTATCATTATAGGCCCAAAAGGTAGGGCATCTATACTAAGTATCATAAGTTGACTATAAACATAATATTAAGAACTTGGTATGAACTTTTATCTTCATGCTATGGAGAGAGAAGTTACTAAACTATGATGAATTTTTTATAGCACTAGAAATACAAGCCTATGGTATGAGACTTTAAGTAATTGTGAATATTTGGCCATTATATTCTATTACTAAGCACATAAACTTGACTAATCTATCTTTGCTAATCTATATATAATGAGTATGCCTTATGATAGATAAATTATGTGTTCAAGTAAATATGATCTTTTAAGGATATATGATATAACATGACAAATGTTTGGCTACATGAGAAAATAAATACGTTACCTTGACAAGAATGACATGAAATTGACTTTAATGGTTTGAAATTTGTGTGATGAATTAATGGAGATTATGACATTTCTATTGAAGAAAGTTTACAATATTTTGCAAAATCAATGTAATATATTGAGATGGATTGAGTGTCTAGTAGATACATGTGAAAGGTTGAGATTACCATTATGACACCCCCTTATTAGACTCCTAAAGAAATTTGATAGGTGACTCACTTTTTGTTAGGTCACTCATCTTGGGATTGCTCTAAGTTTGCACTATTTAACACTTAAAGACTATTTTAACATTTTATTAGATATTGCTTAGTTTTTCAATCTAACACTCCTGAATCATGATAAGAGCTTCTATCAACATCTTCTTCAACTTGTCAAAAATTTCTTGACATCTTGCATCCCACTCAAATTTCACATTCTTTCTGATCAGTCTAGTCAGAGGTCTTACAATCATAGAAAATCTTTTCACTTCTATAGTACCCAACTAAACCTAAAAAACTCTATATCTTTGTCACATTTCAAGAAGGTTCCCATTCTAATATTACTTTGACCTTATTGGGGTCTACTCTAATACCTTCTGCTGATACAACATGTCCTAGAAAAGCCACTTCATTCAACCAAAATTCATATTTACTCAACTTGGCATACAAATGCTTCTCCCTTAGAGTCTGTAACACCACTCTGAGATTCTGTTCATGTTTTTCTTTGGTCTTAGAATACATTAAGATGTCATTAATAAATACGACAACAAATCGATCTAGATAGGTTTGAAACACTCTATTCATTAAATCCATAAAAGCTACTATGGTATTAGTGAGCCCAAATGGCATTACTAAGAATTCATAATGCCTATATTAAGTCCTAAAAGTAGTTTTAGGAATATCAACTTCCTTTATTCTTAATTAATGATACCCATATCTCAAATCAATCTTAGAAAACATACTTGCACTTCTCAACTAGTCAAAGAGATCATCTATCTTGGGTAAGGGATATTTGTTTTTCACTATCACTTTATTCAACTATCTATAATTAATGCACAACTGAAGTGACCCATCTTTCTTTTTCACAAATAGAATAAAGGCTCCCCAAGGTCAAGTATTAGGTCTAATGAATGCCTTGTCTAACAAATCTTTCAACTGCACCTTCAGTTCTTTCAACTCCATATGTACCATTCTATAAGGGGTAATAGACACAAGAGTTGTACCAGGATATACCTTAATCTCAAAATTAATCTCTCTCTATGGAGGCAACCCTAGCAACTTATTAGGGAACACATCAAGAAACTCAAAAACTATAGAGATCTATTTAAGAATTGGGGTAGAAGTATTAGTGTCAATGACATGTACTAAGTAGGCTTCAGACCCTTTACAAATGAGTTTTCTTATTGTAATAGCTAAGATGATATTATTTGGAAGGTGTTTGTCACCTATAACTGTCCCTGTTTATCCCTCTGTAGTCTAAAGGGTCAACTTCTTGTATTTATAATCCACTATAGCCTAGTGTTTAGATAACTAATCCATTCCTAAAATCACATCAAATTCATAGAAAGGTAGCTCAATCAAATCTATAGCAAATAGACATTCCTAGATTACTAAGAGGCACTACCTTTATACCATGTTCACATTCACACTCTATCCTATAGGATTACTGACTTGAATGTCTATATTCACATGTTCAAATTTTAGTCCTCTATTGTGTGCTTGCGTAGTGCATACATAAGAATGTGTACATCCTTGGTCTATCAATGCCAAAGCAGGAATGTCAAATAAGTAAAATGTACTAGTAATGACATCTGGGGTTGTTGCTTCTTCTCTAGCCCTAACAAAATATTGCCTAGCTGGTGCACGAGCTTTTAATCCTTTCCCCTAACTAGTACTAGGTTAATTCCTTCTACCCTACTTCAGTCCTCTATTTTGAGATGCTACTACAAATGCTTGACTATGGGTACCCTCTAGCTATCTTTGAGCACACTCTCTTTGATAATGATTTTGAGTATTGCAAGTAAAGCATTCTCCCTTTCTACTCAACTAGCATTGCCCTCAATGTCTCTTATTGCAAGTATTGCAAGTCGGGGGTCTATTCCTATTACTTGATGGTTTTAAAGCACTAGTAGCTCATAGAGGTGGTCAAGGTCTAATTGTAAAGGCCTGCCTAGATCTCTTAGACTAGGTCTACCTCTATGCCTAGTGAATTAATTAAGACTAAGACTATGCTTCTCTTTTTCTCTTACTACCACCTGAGGTTGCACTAGACTGCCTAGTAGTAAATTATCTCTTCCTCTATAAGAGGTCTCTCTTTTTCAGTACCATCTTTTCTATGTCATATACAAATGCTACTAATATAGCAAAATCTGTCACCCTCAGGTTATCTATCTGCATCCTCAACTCTACATTCAAGCCTTTCAAAAATCTCTTACATTTTTCCTCTTCATTAGGAATAAACTCCTCTGTATATCTGATTAATCTAGTGAAATCTTTCTTATACTCTGACACTATCCTCCTGCCCTATCTCAGATCCAAGAACTCTTGCCACTTCTTATCCTTGAATGAATCTAAAGTATACCTTTTTCTAAACTTTGTTAAGAAGAACTCCTAGGTGAGATCCTTTACTTCCTTCCTCTTCTTAATAGTATCCCACTAATGGAATGCTTTTTCCTAAAGGAGAGAAGTTGTAAACTTCAAGCTATCTTCCTCTGAACACTCCAATTGTTCTAGAATTCTAAAGATTCTCTCTAACTAATACTCTATCATAATGCATAATCCTCCGTTTTACCCAGAATATCTACCGCTCCTATCTTTTTAATCCTCTCTAATGGTGTCTTCTATAAAGGAGCTAGTGGCGGTGGAGGTGTTAAAGCTGGTGGAGGAGGTTAAATAGTAGCTGCAGAAGTATGTCTGAGCAGATCCACTATCTACTATAATAGTGCCAAGGATTCTCATGTCTATAGCTGTGCTTGTGGCTATGGTTGTTGTGTAGCATCACTATGCTTTTGTATGGTTGCACTACCAACTCCCCTCTAAACTATTGTTGGGGCATAACTAGCCACTTCCTCTCATTGATCTTCAGGTATCTGATCACTTATCTTGATCGACTACAAAAAGAAATATAACCTATCAACCTCGTAGTAGTGTAACCGTTCAGAGAAAACAACCCTAGACATTGGCACTCATGTAAGACACCTAGGAACATATAACTTATACTCTAATACCACCTAATCTGACACCCCTTACCGGACTCCTGAAGAACTCTAATAGGCGATGCACTTCCCGCTAGGTCACCCATCCTAGGATTGCTCCAGGTGTGCACTCCTTAACACTTAAAGACTGTTTTAACATTTTATCAAATATTGCATAGGTTTTTAGTCTAACACTTAAACAAGGTCATATATGGTATGATAGATTTAGAAAACCCATTTTACAAGTATTCTATATGTTATAGAAAATTGAGTAGCATAATGGCTACTTGGGTGACATGTAAAAAAAAAAATTCACCCATAAAAGCACTTCTATCAACAATAACATAATTCTACCTCTTTCTGGGTCCTTCTGGTCCCCTAGTCAACATCAACACACATCAATCACATATTACAAACACATAGGGCCTCAAGCCTACAGTTATCAAAAATCATAAAGCAAGCCATACAGATAAAACACCTATTTATATACATCACATTAACCTTTATATATACAGACATAAGTAGCCTCTAAGTATGCTAAACCCATGCCTATAGTGTTTACATAAGTGCTAACTAAACAAAACAAAAGAAAAAACTCCATATGTGTAGTCTTCAAGGCTAGACTGCTTATCTTCGCAACCTATGCACCAAAACAGTGCTATGCTGAGTATAAAACTCAGTGGTGAATTTAAGGTATTAAAAACATGTTATATGCAATGGTTCACATGCATTAACAATATGACAGTCAAGATGTAGTGTGTGAATGGCATACTAGTTAATTCATGCAATTTAGATGATTTGTTATATTTTCCCAATAATTACCATAATGCCACTGTGATAATTTAATTAAATTAATTATGCAATAACTTGCCATCAACCAATTTTGTATATTATTTCAATTTCATTTATTAGGCCTACCTAGATAGACTAGACCTAAGACACTAGACCAAGAGGGAACTAAAAAGTTGTGCAGTGGTCCACATTTTGGACCTCGACTACTGCACCGGCCTAATTTGAAAGCAGGGATCAGCTCACTTGAATGTACCAATACTAGACAATAGATAGCAGGGATTAGTCCATAAACCTCCTAATATCTCAAACAATGCAACCACTAGTCATATTATGGATAGCAGGGATTAGTCCGTAAACATCCCAATATCCAAAAATCACAGCAAGAACATTAGTGGATAGTAGGGATTAGTCCATAGACCTCCTAATATCAAGATAATCATCAACATCAACCACTTCCAAAGGATAGCAGGGATGAGTCCATAGACCTCCCAATATCTAAAAAATTATAATAATCATCTCGCAGCTACTAATCCCTAAGTTGACTAGTCAACTTATCTAGTGGGTGTCTACCTAATGGGCTATATGATCTTATTTTATTTCCATTTATTTTATTTGATAGTCCAAATTTGACCTAGATAGTTACAAGTCATTTTTTGTCATACCAGACAGTTACAGGCTAAGTTTTCTACGCCATTTCAAGTTACTTTCTTAGGCATAATTAAGTTCACATTATGTCTAGTCTAGGCCATTATTTTAAACCCAATTATGTCTATGTTCAAGGCATATTTCAGTATATGTGTCCCTAAGTCATTTTCTTGGGACAATTATAGGTCATTTTCATTTTTTTGTGTATGCCTTTTTAGGTATCAAATCAAGTCCTTTTTATGCCATTTTTAAATGCCATTTACACCCATTCTATATGTGCTTATAGACCTAAAACAAAGTTCAATTATACACCTCAAATAGCTTTAAAAGAGGCTTCAAATTCATTTCATGTAAACCTCAGAAAATGTCTAAATTTAGGTTTTAATCACATGCTAATTTAGGTCCATTTTGAGGTCAATTTTACCAAGTCATTTTAAGCCATTTTTAAGTCCCTTTTTCGACTGCACTTTAACCTTAAATGTCTTACCAACATTTATCCATTTTTCACATCTCATTATCACACATATTCACCTATCCTAGGCCAAGTTCACATTACACAACACATGCTAATTATGCCATGCCATACCATACCATGCCTATCATGTGAAATTTAGCTTACAGACCTCTCAACCAATGATATCTAATGTTTATATACATGCTATTCTTCATATTCCATCACACATGCACATGTAATGACATCATTTAAGCATGCTTATAAACACACCATGTAAATATTATGCAAACCAAGCTATAGCATGCCTTGTACATGCCTTGGCCATAATAAGCACACACCCACACAAGCCTTTATCATGAAATTCACCAAATATACTTATAATGCCATCTCTAACAAGCCAATTCCCATTGAATATGCCATGTTAACTTGCCATAAACTTAGCCTACATCTCAAGGCAACCTCTCGACCAAGGCTTGTCGATGGCTATATACATGCTTTCCTTCACATTCAATCACACATACACATGCAATAACATCATTAAGTATGCCTATACACATACTATACAAGTATTATGCAAACTAAGCCATGGTATGCCTTGTACATGCCTCAACCATACTAAGCACACACACACACAAGCCTTTTTCATCAAATTCACCACATATACCTATAATACCATCTCTAACCTCTTAAAAAACAAGGACATAATGTCAATCCTTTCAATTTTTACTATACATATGCATAATTCACCCATTTTTACATCAAACACATTATAAACTATCACCTCCTCACCTAAATCATGCCATACACTTAGCACACACACATATACTAACCTTTCAGCCAAAAGAAAGCCTTAACCATTTCCTCTTTTGCTCTACCAATTCATCACACAATTCATTCATAAAGCTTGAAATTAACATCAATATAAGCATGACACACATTTTACCTATATTAACCACCTTAACCATAACATCTATACAAGTTTTTTACACCAATCACTTATGAATTCTAGATTACATGATTCCAATACTTTAAATTCACATACCTTTCTAACAAGTAAGGCTTATTCTACACTTTAAGATTATTAATTGCTTTGTTGCATCTCACTTTTCTTCATTCTCCATGCACGCCTCCTCCCCTTAAAAAATCCATAGAAAATTATATAAATCTCTAAATGAAAATCCAAGATTATAAGTATTCTTCAAATGGTAAAATCCTCTAAGAAATAAAATAAAAAGGGAGGGTGGTGTCGAGAATAAAAGGAAGAAAAAAGGGAGAAAGTGAGGGTGGGTGGGTGGCAAGTGCCAAGTGGACATTTAGATGGCAACTTATGTCTTTTATAGTGGCTGAGGTGGCCCAGGTGGGGACACATGTCACCCGAGCGCCTAAAAAATACTAAGTTTTCATAAAAAAATTCATGAAATTTTTAAAAAGCACTTAGACCTCAAAAAATCATCATATTTATTTTAAAAATCTTCAATTGGTCCCATTTAGAGGCTTATAAAATTTCATGATCAAATTCCATTGACAGGACAGTTATCCAATCACCCCGATTTATGTGTAAAACCTAAAATTAAGAAAATGTTTCAAACAACCTTAAAATTTTAAAAATTCCTTCACCAATGTGCTCAAGGGAATTTTTAACTTATAGGGTATTATATTTTTATGTTTTTCTAGGCACATCCTAGATTATTCCTAGCCCAAATCCATTTGAGCCTAGATTATAGCCTAAAATAATTTATTAGTCCTCTAAAATCTTTAAATTAAGCCATTTTCATCATTTTTAAGCCCCTTAAAGTTTCATGATCAGTACACACTACTTCGAGCCTCATAAAGGTGACTCAACACTCCGGGTACTCTTTTTGAGCATCAAAAGATACTATTCACAGAGCTTTGATTTTTGGGCATTACAATTCTTCCCCTCTTAAGAAGGTTCATCCTTGAACTTACCTGGATTAAATAGATGTGGATATTGACTCTTTACCTACTCCTCAAGTTCCCATGTGGCTTTTTTGATGTTATAGCGCTTCTAGAGAACTTTAACTAGAATAATGATTATTTCTCAACTATTTTATTTCTTGAGCCAGAATCTACGTTTGTTCTTCGTTATGACTCAAGTCTAGATGTACCTCAATATCTGACACTAGAAATACGTGAGAAGGATTTGATCTGTACCTTTTGGGCATTAAAACATGAAATGCATCATGTATCTATTATAACTCAAATAGCAAGGCTAACCAGTATGCTAGTGGCCCCACTCTCTTTGTACTCTCATATGGCCCGATAAATATGGTACTCAGCTTCCCTTTTTTCCCAAATCTGAGCACTTTCTACCATGGTGATACTTTTAAAAACACTCTATCACCCACTGTATATTTAATATTTCTCTGGCTTAAGTCAGCATAAGACTTCAGTATGTCAGTTGTAGCTTTTAATCTTTCCTTGATAACTTTAACTTTTTCTCCTGCCTCTTTGATCAGATCAACTTCTAAGATCTTATTTTCCCTAACTTCACTCCAACACAAGGGAGTTCTACATCTTTTTCCATATATTGTCTTATAAGGTGCCATGCCCAAACTAGCTTGATTATAATTATTATATGCAAATTTAGCTAAGGATAGGTACTAGTCTCAACTGCCTTTAAATTCAATGGCATAGCTATGCAACATATCCTCAAGCACCTGTATCACCTTTTCTGATTATCCATTTACTTGAGGGTGGAAAGTTGTACTATAAGTCAACTTAGTGCCTAATGCCTAATGCAGTTTATTCTGAAACTTAGAAGTGAACCGAGGATCCCAATCTAAAATATTAGCCACAGGTATCTTATAAAGTCTAACAATCTCATCGATGTATAATTTAGCCAGTCTTTCAATTGTGTAATCCATTCTGACTTGAATTAAGTGAGTTGTTTTAGTCAATCTTTCAATAATCACCCATACAACATTACACTTATTCCTGGTCATAAGCAATGCCATTACAAAGTCCATTGTAACTTTTTCCCACTTCCATTTTAGTATTGCTATAGGATGTAGCAATCCAGAAAGAACCTGATGCTTAGCTTTTACCTACTGGCATGTAAGACATCTTGCTATATATTTTGCTACATCTCTCTTTATACCTGACCACCAATATTTAAACTTCAAGTCTATGTATACCTTCATACTACCAAGGTGCATAAAATAAGGAGTTTCATGTGTATCCTTTCGTATCTATAACATCAGGTCATCTGTTCTAGGTACACACAACCTGCCTTGATAATATAAACATTCATTCTTACTTAACACAAATCTTGTTGCCTTCCCTTCTTTAACTTTATCCATAATCTTTCTCAATTCTTTATCCCTCATATGAGCTTCCTTTATCTGTTACCTGAAATCTAATTTAATATGAAGTTCAACTAGAATGGCATCTTCCCTTATGTACTATAGTCTAACATTCATGGCTTTCAAGTTTACCATAAATTTCTAGCTCAAAGCATCTACTACCATATTGGCTTTCCCTTAGTGGCAGTTTATCAAACAATTATAATCTTTAATCAGCTTCAACTACCTTATTTGTGTCAAGTTTAACTCCCTTTGAGCAAGGAAATATTTCAGGCTCTTGTGGTTTGTGTAAATGTAACACTTCTCACTATATAGATAATGCCTCTAACTTTTCAAAGCAAACACAATGGTAGCTAACTCTAAATCATGAGTAGGGTAGTTCCTCTTATATGGCTTCAACTATCTCGAAGCCTAAGGTATCATTTTTCCCTCTTACATTAGCACACATCCCTATCCATTAAGTGATGCATCACTATACATAACAAAGTCCTTACCTTATTCAGGATGAATTAGGATAGGGGCTTCTATCAACATCTTCTTTAGCTTGTCAAAACTCTCTTGACATATGGCATAGCACTCAAAAATAAAAAGTGCGAGAAAATCACTTACACTAAAAAATGGCACTATTCACCCTTTCTTAAAATCTCACTTTTTAGCCTCTTTTTCTTAGTTTTCTCATTTAGAAAGGCTTCAAGGGATCATAGAGGTTAAGAACAATATAAGTATTAATGGGTTTAGGTGTGTAAGGATAAAGAAAAGGAAGAAAAATAGGGGAAGGGCTTAGGTAACAATAGTGTCAGCCATTTGCGGGTAAAGGGGGAAGATGAGTTGTTTGGCATATGTGACACACTTATATGTGCCAAAGCCTTTTATAAAAGGGTCAATAGCTCGAATCACACCACGTGTCAATTCGATGGCCTGTTTTAACCCTATTTTCTTTTAAAATTTAGAAATTCAAAAAAAAAATTGTAGATCTGTAAAAATCATTATTTTACTGCCAAAAATCCTCGATAATGCCTATTAAAAGCCTTATAAAATTTCAAGCCAAAACTCCAATGCTACTAGGGTTACTATTCACCCATGAAATTTAAAAATTTTAATTAAATTTCAAATGACCTCAGAATATTAAAATTCCTTCACCAATGGACTTATTGGGATTTTTATGCTTTAGGATATGATATTTTCTAGTCCATCCAGGCACATCCTGAAGCTATCCCGACATAAACTTATTTAAGGTCACTATTCACTAGTTCCTTGCATAAAAGGTTTTATTGGTTCTACAAAAAGTTTTAATTAATTAATTTTCATCATTTTCTAGCTCATCAAAGTTTTATGACAAGTACTCCCCTTTTTAACTTTCACAATGAGCTCCGGCTCTTTGGGAGTTAGTATTCATGCCTTAGAGGTACTGTTCATGAAATAGTGTTTTACAAGCATTACAACTCAAGCCTTTACTTTCCTTTTCTCCACCAAATCCTTATGTTTTTACAAAAAAAAAATTGTCAATATTCACTAAGGATCAAAATCTCCTAAACTAAGCTTCCCCCTATATTTTTCTCACTAGAATAATGATTAGGAGATTATAGAGGCAAGATTAAGGGGTTTAATTTGTAAGAATTACTTTGTTTTAGGGTTTTAATGTAGAAAAATAAATAAATGGTAGCAATGAGGAGATGGCATCAACTTCTACAAAGAATGGGGGAAAAAGATGATCTCTCACATATGTGGCACACACACATACACACCCTTTTATATTAGGAGCATAGATGGCCATGATTACACCACATGGCGATCTGATGATCCAAATTAATCTTATTTTTTTCTAAAATCCAAAAATGCGATTTTAATGTTTAAAGCCTCAAAAATTATAGAAATTCTCAATTTAAGGACCCCTAAAATCTCCAATCTAAAGGCAAAGGAAACTCAGTTAATTATTCACTTGTGTTTGCAAGAAATTCAAATAAAATACTAATTGATGTTAGAAAATGTTGATTTCAACACCAATAAACTATTTGGAATTTTTAACCTCAAAGTCATGCCATTTTTGAGTTAATTCAGGCACAACCCGACCATTTTACACCTCAATGCTAACTCAAGTCACTATTCCTAAGATATCATGTGAAAAATTTTATTAGCTCAATGGTAAGTGTTAATAACTTAATTTTCATCATTATTTTCCCTATCTTAGTTCTATGAATAGTACTTTCCCCTTACCCACCTCAGTGTGACCCAGTCACTTAAGAAACAATACTCATGCCTTGGGAAGTACTATTCATGAAACCAAGGTTTCCAAGTGCTACAATTCCTTTCCCTCTTAAGAAATTTGATCCTCAAAATTTATTTGGTGAAAATAAGTAAGGATATTAAGCCTTGATATGCTCTGCAGTCTCCCAAGAAGCTTTTTTAGTCTTATGGTGCCTTCATAACACCATCAATAATGATACTGCTTTATTTCTCAATCCTATAACTTCTTTTACCAAAATCTGCATTGCTTCCTCTTCATATGTCAAATCTAGTTGCACTTGGATTTCCTCAATTGGTGTTACATGAGAAAGATTAGATCTATATCACCTCAGCATAGATACATGAAATACATAATGAATTTGTTATAACTCTAGTGGTAAGGCTAATTGGTAAGCTATCGGTCCTATATATTTTATGATCTCATATGGACCGATAAATCTCAAAGTTAGCTTACCCTTTTTGCCAAATTAAAGCATCTTTTTGCATAGCAATACCTTAAAAAACACTATTTCACCGACTTTATATTCAATGCTCTTCTATTTTAGGTCAGCATATGACTTGTGTTATTTTGAAGTAGCTTTTAACCTTTCTCTAATAACTTTGACCTTCTTCTCAGCAACTATGATTAAATCGAGTGCCATTAACTTGTTTTCACCCACCTCATTCCAACAAAGTGGAGTTCTACATTGCCTACCATAAAATGCCTCATAAAGAGCAATGCTTAAATTACTCTAACAGCAATTGTTATATGCAAAATTAGTTAAAGGCAAATACTGATCCTAGTCTCCCTTGAACTCTATGGCATAACTCCATAGCATATCTTTCAATATCTATATGACCCACTCTAAATGCCTACCCATCTATTGGTCGAAAGTTGTATTGAAGGCAAGAAGGATACCCAAGGCATCATGCAATTTCCTCTAGAATTTAGAAGTGAATCTAAGATCTCGATCATAGAAGATTGCAAGCAGCGCACCATGCAATCTTGAAATCTCTTTTATATATAGCTATAATAGTTTCTCTAAGGAATAATCTATTCCAACTAAAATAAAATTTGCTATTTTGTTCAATTGTTCCACTATCACCCAAACCACATCACATTTGCTCTTAGTCATAGGCAATCCCATCATGAAGTCCATAATAACTTTCTCCCACTTTTATTCTAGAATTACTATGGGATAAAGCAATCTTGAAGAATTTCACCTGTTGGCATGTGAGACATTGAGCTACATATTTAGCCATATATCATTTCTTTCCTGGCCACTAATAATATGGTTCCAAGTTAAGATACCTCTTTGTGTTACCAAGGTGCATTGCATAAGGAGCACCATATGCCTTTTATAGAACCTGTGTTCTAATTTCTCTTACATTAGGTACACATAACCTACCATGATAATACAAATGCCCATCTATCTTAGTTTAAAATTCATCAGTCTTGACTCATTATCTACATGAGATTGTTGTTTGGAGTTTATGCCTTTTTTACCTATTGAATCTAATTCGATTTAACCTATAATTTATCTAAGATTACATTATAAGATTACATCATTTTTAGTATACTAGAACTTAGCATTCATTGCTTTCATAGCTACTATTAATTTCTAGCTTAAGTCATTTACGACCACATTCATCTTTCTTGGATGGTAGTCAATTAGACAATCATAGTCTTTTATCAGTTCCATCCATCATCGTTGCCTTAGGTTTAGCTCTCTTTAGGTGGGAAGGTATTTTAAACTCTTATGGTCGATATAGATGTATCACTTTTTTCCATATAGATAGTGTCTTTGTACCTCTATGTAAAAAACAATTATAGCTAACTCTAAATCATATGTTAGGTAGTTTTATTCATATGGTTTTTAGTTGCCTCTAGGCATATGCTACTACCCATCTTGCATTAGTACACATTTGAGCCTGTTATGTGATACATCACTATATATCATAAAATCCTTCCATGATTTAGGTCGTGTAAGGATGGGAGCTTCAGTTAACATAGCCTTTAGCATGTCAAAGCTTATTTGGCATTTATCATCCCATATAAATTTTACATCATTTCATAGAAGTTGTGTCATTGAGGTTGCAATCATAGAGAGTCCCTTAACAAATCTCTTATAATAGGTAGCCAACCCTAAGAAGCTTAGAATCTTTATCACATTTTTAGTAGGCTTCTAACCTAACATAGCTTTAATCTTACTTAGGTCCACTCTAATTCTCTCAGTTGAGGTAATGTGGCCAATGAAGGTTACTTTATTCAACTAGAACTCATATTTGCTCATTTTGGCATACAACTATTTTCTCTTTCAAAGTCTGCAA
>CANXYI010441837.1:0-23778 GCA_948208565.1 Hura crepitans | reverse complement strand
TTGCTTTTAAATTTATGCATTTATATTTTTACATCTAACTTTTATAAGTATGCTCTGTACCTACAGCTTAGTTTAATCTGGTATATCAAAAATATTATTATATTTTGTTATATTATTTTTTATATTACTTCTATGTTTTGTTTTTGTTATTAGTAATATAAAAAACAATATAAGAAAATATAACAATATTTCTGATGTACCAGATCAAATTAAGCTGCAGGTACAGAGCATACTTATAAAAGTTAGATGTAGAAATTTAAAAGAAAAATTTAAATGCAAAAAATAAAATACTTACTTTTAAACAAATTTTTATTTTTAAAAGTTCAAATATGTTTTATTCCAAAAGCTTAGGAAAATATATAGAAGGAGGTATACAAGGGGAGAAATCTGAGAGGTATGTTCTTTGGCTATAAGCTATTACAAAGTTGCTCAGCACATGAGCTCCTAAAGACTTCTAAACCAAAGAAAATGGATGATTTGAAATTGAGGACTATCCCCCCTTTTATAATAAGGAAGGATGTCAACTATTGTAATTTTACAAAAAGTAGGGAATCTTGACAGATGTTTTTCTTGCCTTTGTTGATGACATTTTTATCATCTTTAAAGAGGTTTAAGGAAGCCTGTCTTTTACTGTAGATGAGCAGTAATAGGCTACTATTTTTTGTCAACTTTTTTTTTCTTTTTTAGACTAGGCTGAGCCCATTTTACACACTTATTACAAATAAGTTGGGTTTAAGCCCAATTTTTTAAGGAAAAGATACAATTAGAGGGAAGATGCCAAAACAGTCATCTTTATTTTCATCTCCCATGCAGTTGCAATCATTTTCTTCTTCATTCAAGTCGATGAAGGGTTCTGAATGGTCTTCTAAAGGGGTTTTACTTGACAAAGCTCGACTTTGCAATAACTGTTAAATAATTACAAAGTATTCTTCTTCAGTTTTAGCTGCAGCAAGTTAGGCTGAGGTATTGACTTTTGGGCCATGAACTGATTTTTGGTAGGGTCCAGGCTTAATAGACCTTTTGATTGGAGCCATTTGCTGACTGCAAGTTTTTCGATATTTGCTGAAATGTTGAACTTATTCCATCATTTTACTTTGAATTTTTGAACTAGAATGATTTCATTCTCCTTTTGAGTGATATCAAAATAACACTGGCAAACCCAAGGAAAGAAAAAGTTTGAGGAAGAAATTAAGAGAGAAGGGAACCTTTCCTCTCTAGCTAAAGGTTTATACATGGTTTTAAATAGGCTATAACTTTCTTGAATTTCAAGTTCAAGAATTTCGGGTATAGACCCAAAATAGGTCCTCCATTAGATGAACTAGAAAGAAATTTTATTAAAATTATTCTTGGTTTCAAAGTAGATGAGCCAAGAATGGGTGTTTTTAGGGTTTTGAATGAAAAAAAAGGTATTAAACCAAGCTTACTAGTAATCCCAGTAGGTAAAAGACCTACAATGATTTGTGGTGGTTTCAAAATTTAGTGGGAAGGCTTTAGGTTTGTGAAGATCTTGACCCCATTCAGAAGGGGATAGTATTTTTAAGATTTTACAGGTTGAGTAAGAGGGTATTATGGGGTTTATAAGAAAATGAAAATCTTTAAATGATAGAGATCCGGTAATTTCCAAAATTGCTTTATAAAAAGGCTAAATTTTGTTAAATCCCATAGTTTAAAAAACCAATTTTGAGGAAAATTTTGAAATTACCATTAAGGGGTTCAGGTGATAAAACCCTTCTTCAATAGTCTGAATGTTTTAAAATTTGGATTTTTCAACAAACTCATGTTTTGCAAATTTACTTTAGCTTAAAACAATTTGGCTATTGTTTTGAGAAACCATAATTTTAGAAGAAAGATTTTGAGAAAGGGTTTTAAAAGGAGAATCTCATTTCTCTGGAGTTTTTAAAGTAGTTTTAGAAATCATACCTGAGCATATGTCTAATAGGAATTGGACTAGGTTTTTATTAGGGCCTTGTGGTGACTGTGTCGGAGTTTTACTTGAGCTGCCATCAGCAGTGCTTATAGACTGTTCTCTAGTTTATATGGTTTTTTTTAATCTACTTTATTTTGCTATGGAGAGTGATGGCCTCTACTAGTTTTGGATGGTTTTCTAGAGTTTCTAGCTAATTTTTTACTAGATTTTTATGCTGCTCTCTATCTTTCTCTTTTTGGGTGACTATATCAATCTAAGATTGGATGGGTTTATGGGAGGAGATTAGTTGGGCATTAATAATGGTTTTAGGTGGTGAGTTTACTGACTTTGAGTCAGTTTTTATTGTATTTCCTTTATTCTTGGTTTTTCTTGGCATCTTCAGTTCCTATTTTAAAGAAATTCTCGGGTTTGGAAATCAGGAACTAAATTTAATTCTCTTTTTATATATTTAATTTCAAAATCAAATATGCTTAAAATTGCTTGCCATCGTGCAAAATTTTGTTTTGATATAATGTTTTGAACATCTTTTTGTAAAACTTCTTTTGTAAATTTGTAATCAATATGGAGAAGGAATTTTTGATTTAAAAGATCACTTTGAAATTTTGAAATGCATAGAACAATAGATAAAATTTCTTTTTTATTATAGAATAATTTTTCTGGCATTCATTCCAATGGGTAGAAGTAAAATAGACAATTTGTTCTTTCCCATTTTTTACTTTTTTTAATATCCCTCCATACCCTAAGTCCAGGCTGGGTCTACTAAGTATAAGAATGCAATATTCTTAACCTAAGTTTTAATATGCTGGACTAGTCTGGTGTGTGCATTAGTCCATGTAGTGGGATTTTTCTTTAACCTATCATGCAAAGGTTTTGCTAGACGATATATGTTAGGTAGAAAATCCAAGACATAATTTAGACATCTTAAAAACCTTTGTAACTGAGTTTTATCAAGGAATTTATCTGTAAATACTAATGATCTCTCGATTGGAGTGATAGTTCCCTTAGTTATATGGTGACCCAAAAACCTGATTTTAGTTTGGAAAGATGGCATTTTAGATTTTGAGACCACTAAACCATTTTTCTTGATAACATAGAAATATGTTTTGAGATTTTTAAAATGTTGTTTGATTGAGTTTGAAAACACAAGAGCATCATCAATGTATACTATGTAGAAATCTGAATAATCATTGAAAATGTCATTCATTATTCGTTGAAATTCAGAAGGTGCATTTTTTAAACCAAAAGGCATGACAATTCACTCATATTGCCTAAAGGGGATAGTAGAAGCATTTCTAAAACAGTCTTAGGGGGCTATTTTAATTTACCCAAACCCTAATTTCATGTCAAATTTAGAAAAGATTAAGGTAGAATGCAATTTTTGCAAAATGTCTTTTTTATTAGGAATAGGGTACCTAATCCATTTTAAAGCTTTATTTAAAGATTTATAGTTTATCACTAATCTTGGAGTTCCTCTTTCAAATTCAAAACTTTTATTAGCATAAAAAGCAGCAACTCTAAGGGGATCTAGATTTTATGATGAAACCCTTTTTCCAAGTCTTGAATTTCTTTTCAACAATGTTGTTCGAGCTCAAAATTCATTTAGATAGGCCTGGCTTTAGTTGGGATTTGTTTTTTAGAAAAATCATTTCATAAGGTAAGTCTACCATATGATATTTTCTTTCCCAAAAAGCATTTGGAAGATCAGAACAAATCTCATTTTCAAATTGGTTTTAGAGGTTAAAGATTTTTTGTTTTATCAATTTATTGTTTAATCATTCTTCAATTTTTGCAAAAGAAACATCTTGTTTTAGAAAAGACAAATGTTTTTCTTTGGCAGATATTAAACAATTAATTTGGTATTCATAAATCGAGAAGGCTTTTATAAGGTTTAAATTTCTTATTTTAGGTTTTTTAAGAAAAGGAATTATTATGCTTTCACCTTTTATTCTAAAAGAAATGCTTTCATTATTTACAGTGTAAAGGGTTATAAGATTGATAAACAGTATTCCTAATATAACACTATGATTTAATTATTTTACTAAGACAAATAAGGTTTTAAAGGAATAATCTCCAGTTGTTTTAGAGGCTTCTGTTTTATAACTAATATCCATACTAGATTTATTAGTAGAAACTAGGCTATAATTTAAAGACTCTTTAAACCACCTTGGGACTATATCTTCTCTTAGGCAATTTAGATTGGCTCTAATATCAAAGAGAGCTACATAATCCATTTTAAAATCTTTTGAGTATTCCAAAGTAATTCTAATCAAATATTTTCTTGATGTTATTTCTTAAAAAACAAAAAGAAAATCAGTTGGAATTTTTTGGATATTCTCAATTTTTGAAACTTCTTAATTATTATCTTCTGTTTCTCCAATTTCTATATTGTCATCCGCAACAAGCTATGAAAGAATGGTTTGGAGAATTTTTTAGCCTTTTTATTGCATTTCTTTTAAAAGTTTTACTTCTTGTTTTATTATTTTAATTTTTTCTTGAAGAGTTTGGATAAAAGGAACAGGTTAAGCAATCTTTTGCTTAGATTAAGCCAGAATTTAGGTTAGATCATAAGTTTTAGGTGCAACTAAAGAAGATGAGGGTTTTTTTGCTGGTTTTTCTTTAAAGGATTTTAAAAGCTTTTCAATATAGTCTTTTTGTATTTATGGGTTTTCAACATGTTTTAGATATCAAGATTGAATTCCTGGTCTTTTGTTAAAACATTTATAGACATGAGACTTTCTTTAGAATCAGAAGAAGCTGTAGTAATTTCATTAACTTGTAATGCTTTGCTATTACCAGTAGGTGAATTTGTTTTAGACTCATTTTCTAATAATAAAAAAGCTTGGATTTTGTTCAAAACAGTTTCTTCAAGGGAAAGTTCATTTAATTTTTTACTTATCCTATAATATTTAGAAATATAACCCTTTTTTCCACATCTTTAGGAAGTCACATTAAAAAAAATTATTTTTCTTTTTCAATAAGTTATTTGGTTTTGGAGTTTTAGTATATTTTCTTTTAGAAAATTTTTTAGGGGATTTATAATAATATTCTTTGCTTGGTTTTGAGTAACTTTTATATTTAGGCTTTTTTTAAAGTCTTTTTACAAGATCCTCCACATTCTTTAACTATGTTAGGAGAAAATTCAAATTATTTATAGAAAGAACTAAGTTCTTTTTTAGTTGTTTTCATTTCCCATTTAAGGTGTTTTTGGAGTTTTAAATACTAACAAATCTTTAGCCCTTTCTTTTAAACAAAAGTTATTAGAAGACTATAGGTTAGTTGATCATAAGGAATAGGATTGCCATAAATTTCTTTTATTCTCATTCTTACCTTTTCACTAAGAAGGGTTCGAAGACTAGCAATAAATTTTTCTTTCCACTAAGGTTGGTTAGAGTTTTCTCTCAACATTACCTTAGTTAAAAAGGTATTTTTATAGTATTAAAAGTCACTAAGTTTTTTACATCTAAGATTTGAAAAAAGTTCAACATTTTTATCTTTTAAATGAGATGGATCACCTATGAAATGCAGAGAGATGGCTAGGATAAGGGTGGCTACTGCATCTAGTATAGGATTTCCTAACTCATCAAGGATAGGAGTGCCATCTTCTGCAGTTTGGATAGCATCTAAGATATTCTTTTTTATCTTAGGTGGCAAGATAGTAATCCCGCTATCTTTTTAACTGACTAGAAAATCCTACTTTTAGGATTTCTGCTATGGCTCTATCAGGGGTGTTAAATTGGGCTTTATAGGCATTAGCTGCCATGGTCATTTGTTGAAGAAAACCATTGATGTTATATTCAAACATACCATCAATATTCTATTCATAAATAGTTGTGGCATTAAACCTAGATTGGCTCAGGATATTTTGTCTATTATCTAAACCTATATCTAGATCTACAGTTATTTGAAGAGGTTATGGGTTATGCTAGAATAATCTATTTACCTCTGGATTTGAGTTTAAGGGTTTACTACTTGATTTTTTATTTAAGACACTAATACTTGCTTGTGTGTGGTTAAGGGGAGTGGCAAGGACAACAGCTTAGGTATTTAAGGAAGTGGTTTCTCCTATTTTGGTCAACTAATCTTTTAAGCTTTGAATGAACTCGAATCTATTGTCCTTAAAGGCTTTTAAACTTTTATTGGAAATCTAAAATGGTTTAAAAATTGGATCTTTAAGTTTTTCACTTCTTGTTGTATCGACAGTGGAATCAACAGAGATTTTATTATTTTATTCTATCATAGTTAATTGCTTAGCAATTGTACTAAGATGAATATTTGTAAAGTTATTTTGTTGGATAATATTTTTAAAATTGTCATTAGCTCTTTCCATAACCGTTTTATATGGTGATGCTTTTACAGTCTGTTCTAGGTGTTTAAATTTTAAAGATCTAAAAGGTAGGTGCTCATACTGGATTTTACTATTACTGTTTAACAATTCCCATTTAGGAGTTTTATTCTGAATTGTCGCTGGATTGATCAATTTCGCTTTCTCTTTAAAAGGGTAAAAGATTTGGTTCTAAGAAGCATAGATTTCAAACCAGTCAAAGAAAAGAATGTGGGTTTTAAATTTAAAAACAAATTTATAAAATTCTTCTTAAATCCATTTTCTTTCTTCTAGAAAATTTTTAAAAAACTAGTTTCTTTTTTCTGTATTTTAAAATGAATAGAAATCATCATGAAGAAATTTTTTATTAACTTCAAACTCCTTTTCTATAACTTTTAATTTGTTATTTACATTTTCTATTACTACAAAAAGGTTAGTTTAGTTGGAAGAGAGTTTCGGACTTTAGCAGCCTACTTTTCAGACTGAGGTCTTATATATATCGGTTTCGGGATATTTATTGAATAATCCACATTTTGAAAAGAGGAGGAAAAAGGCAGGTAAGAAGTTGAAAACCTAGGCTATTGGAGAGACACCTGGGTTTCTCGATTCATATATGGTAGGTGTATAATAGAAGGAATTTGTGAGACTCTTTCTATGTCAATACCACTTATCGAAGAAGATTGATCAGAAAAATGCCCACTTGTTATTCTATTAAAACTTAGTTTTACTTTTCCATCTTTGAATTGTGTAATTTCTCTTAGCTCAGTGTTAGGTTTTGAATTTTTTGGTGTTTGTGGTTTTACTGCTCCCTCTAGGATCCATTCTTCAAGTAGATTTATATCTTCCCATTTTATAGATCTGGGTGTTACCATGTTAGATCTAGTTAGATCCATTTTTAAAAGCAAGGTTTCTCCTTTTTTACTATTTAGTTTGTGTTTTGTTGGAGAAAAAGTACAGATCATTGTTTTATAATGGATTTTATATATCAAAGCTATTGGACTAGATCTTTCCAACATTTTATAATTGTGAGTTTTAACTCGTATAATAAGAGATTTTAAAATATTTTTATCATGAAAAGAAACAAAAAAATTTGGGTAACAATGTACTCTTGTTATGCTATATGCTCATACATGTATTTCATTATATCATCATGTATATACAAATGTTCTCTAGTAATGTTATATCATAGTCACTTAGAGGAGTTGCAAAAGAATATTCACCCATGTCAAATGTGTATTGTTTAATCAAATCACACTTTATGCATAAGAGGTTAAACTTACTTACCTGTTTAGTTAGTGGAGGAAGGAATCCTAAAGAAGAGGAGCTAACATCATGAACAAATTGATTAAATTCATCATAAAATTCTACAATTAATTAACTTCCTTTACTTTTCATTATAATGGATGGATAGAAGTTGTAAAGTCTCATTTTATTTTAACTTATGATCCAAGGTTATATTCTTAAATTCTTATGCATAGCCCATGGTTATCTAAGGCATACAACTAATATTATTTTCTTATAATATAATTTTTATTTTCTATAATGTGGATGCCAAAATGGCTTCTAGTATAACTGTTCTAAGCATAGAGCCACCTCCATACCCATCCTATCATTTACCTTTGGACTTGATTGTACCATCAAATGTAAAGGTACATAACCTAATTACCCAAATCGAATCTTAGTTATACTCTAATGCTTACATGTATATCTCTTATTCACAACCTGATTAACTAGCATCTTATGTTGTGATCACATACTTTCACCCAACATATGGCTAACTAATACATGTCATCATGTTATATAGGTGCACACAAAGGTAAGGCTGTCTTGATCATAATTGTGTATTTCTATACTAGCACTTAACAGGCATAATTAATAATTTTTTTGGTCTTCATTAGACTTGATTTGAGCCTTACTCAACTAATCCTAACCATAACTCACCTAATTAATGCCTAACTTTCCACTTAGTTTAATTACTTTGTATGTCATTATATGTGTATGTATATTAAACTATCTTATTTTTATCATTGCAACCATACCTTACATAACTTATGAAGGTATATGAACTCAAGTAACTCTTATTTGTATAAAAATGGTAATTGCTAAAATATTCACTTTGCTTGTAACCAAAACTCATTTATTATACTATAAATTGTGTACACATGTACATGGTAAAACCCTTCCATTCACATATTGCTAAAATAATGACTTCTATACATGTTTGTATTAGATTTACTTATAGGAGTTATCTACCATTCCTTTTATTCCTATCACTTTAATTTCCTTTATTGGCCATTATATTGACCTCCATTTCCTTACTTTTATTGCCATCCTTTCTCTTTCTTAAACACATCCCATTTCCTCTTAATACTTTTTAGTATATATCAAATCCTTGACCTATATAATATCCTGCCTTTTCTAACTAAAACCTATGGAAAACAACAACTACGCCTACTAGAATCACACATAGCAACTATTATGCTCTTGATGAAATAGCTACTCAATAATTTCCCTCTTCTAAATATATCCACACCAATATTTCTATAGTGCCCAAATACATAAATACCTTAATTTACCTTTAAAGTGATAAAACATAAGTTTTCTATTGGTTATAGTGCTTAACTTGATTATATAATACCCTAAATTGAAGTCATTAGCATAAAAAAAAACTCCCCATTTCTAATTACTTAAATTGTGAATCCTCCCTCTTTGAATTCCCAAAATTCCAATAGCTCCACATTGACTTTTACATCACTCAAACCCACAAAGTGTTTCCATTATCTAAAGCTATCTTACAATAACACCTAACATCATAATTTCAGCAAATTGTCAAAATTCTTAATATCAACTTTATTTCGATCGAAATTGCTCATTCGTACAAATCCAAAACCTCAAAATGTTCTTTTAATTTTCATAAAGTTATTGCAAAGAAAGCCATAATCATGCAACATAAGCCATAATCATGCAACATCATGTAATTCTACACACTAAAGAATGAATTACACACCTAATTAAAAGAATTAGTAGCTTTAATCTTGTTATTACACTTGTTTCAACGTTCCTCCACTCTGAGTTGAACTAGAATACTATTATGACATGCTTTGAACAATAGATTTTTGATCATAAATCTCTAATCAATTTAGAAAATCAATGTAAAAAGGATTGAGGAAAAAGAAATTGACTAAACTAAAAGGTCAATTCCTCTTGATTAACCTTCATTTGAACATCAAACTATGGATTTGCCCTTTTAGCCCACTGAGTTTGCTATTCACCAATCTCTGCAGCATATGCCCTTAATTCTAATGTTTCACTTCAAGTTACACACCACCCTTCTTTAACCAACTTTGTTGTATTCTTTCCCTCAGTTTGTAAGCAATTTTGTTTCCCTCTACCTCCTTAGTAGAGCTAACTTTTGTCTATTAAAAAATAAAATTTGGCTTTTTCTTAGTCCTTTTGCCTCCCTTATTCTTATCTTTTGCAATGTGCCATTCCTTCCTTTCTAATCTCTCTTCTTTTTTTATTTTTTTTCAAGTTTCTCTTCCATTTCCACTCATCCTTTGGTCCCTAATCATAAGAAAATGGGCCATTTATGAGAGCTTGATTTGATTTCCTTTTATTAAAATGGTAAATTACCACTTTAGTCCTCTTTCTTTTATTCTCTTTTTAATTTATATTACTCACTTTATGTCCCTTCTTATATCTTTATGTTACTCTCTTACATGTATATGCAAAGCCTTTATACATATATTAAGGATCATAAAACTAATTTTAATAAACCAATCCATTTTTAACTTAATAACCTCTTATCATGTCTAACTAGGTTAGTTAGACCATTGAGCATTCATTTAGTCTTAGTCTTTTCCGAATGTCACAATTCTCCCCCTTTTAGGCTATTTTGTTCCCGAAATAGAGATGTATTCTTTATTTCCTTATCTAAGGACATTACAGCTTCCCAAACCTAAAGTTCCCCCAATATCACCTTAATTTCATCTATTTACATAATATGGAAGGGATTAGGCCTATTTCTACTTAGCATTGGCACCTAAAACACTTGGTGCATTTTGGCTAGCCCTAAAGTAAGACTAGCCTATAAACTACTAAACTAGTGTACTTTGTGATTCTATATAGTCCAATATATCAAGAACTCAATTTGCCCTTTTTCCTTTAAACCTAAAGATTTTCTTATCCATTGCGACTCATTTTAGAAAAAGATCCTATTTTTACTTGGTATTTAGTACCTTCCCTCTGTCTTAGTCTAAGGTTTCTGCATAACCATAAATGCTTTCTACCTATTCTTAATAATCTTAATCCTTCCTTTTACATATTTAATCACTTCTAGTTTCCTTAGTTCCTTTTCACTGAAATTGATTCACAAAAGTATCCAATATTTGCCTCTATACAATACTCCATAAGATGTACTCTTCATGTTTACTAAATGGTCATTATTACCACACCTATTAAAAAGTAAACTTCCCCATTTCCTTAAAATTCCATCCCACCTTTTCTTAATTATTTCCTTTAACATTTAGATTACAATTAGGCTAATCCTCTATTTTTGGTTAGCTTGCCATACAAGAATTCAACTTAAACTCCTATTAACATTTAAAACTAACTCGTAAGTCTTCATTCCCTACTATAGAGATAAACATTTTAGGTAATCACACTATCTAACTTATATATATAATCTTTTTCATTCATCCTAGCCAAAATCCACCCAGATGATATAGCTAAAACTCCCAGTGCCATATCAAGCTTTGAATACCTACTTAGGTACCTCAAGTTTCTTTACCCTTAGTTAGCAAGCCCTAGCCTCAAGTTAAACTAGCAAGACATTATATTGATATTCTCTTTATATGATAATTCTTTTCACAAGAATGAATCTTAAAGTATTTATACACATTAAGATAATTCAAATCTTTATCATGTTTTAAGCCTAACATATTTTAGAACTTACCAATACGAAATTTCATGTTCCAATGCAAAATAGAATTTTTACTAACACAAAGTAAAATTGCTTACTTGTTGTATATGTATATATATTTTTCTTAGTTATAGAAGCTTGCTGAGAATTTGAGCATATTTTCTCTTACATATACAGACAGTCTTACCAGAATCATTTTATATGGCTTTAGTTTAAAAACACACGCACACACATATACTTTTTACTACGTATCAAATCCTTTATCTATATAATATCCTTCCTTTCTTAACTAAAACCTATGGACAATAGCAACTGCATTTATTGGAATCACACACAACAATAAACTCTGCTTCTATAGAACTGCTACACAATAAGTCCCCTCCTCCAAATATATCCACACCCACATTTCTAAATCACTTGAACATACACATACCTTAATTTGCTTTTAAAGTGATGAAACATAAGTTTTCTACTGATTTTAGTGCTTAACTCAATTATATAATACCCCAAACCAATATAACTAGCATAAAAAAAACCTCTCTATTTACTTATTACTTAAACTGCAAATCCTCCCTCTTTGAATTCCCAAAATTCCCATAGCTCCACATTGACTTTTACCTCACTCAAACCCATAAAGTATTTCCATTATCTAAAGCCATATTACATTAACACACAACATCACAATTTTAGCAAGTTGTCAAAATTCATAATATCAACTCTATTTTGACTAGAATTACTTATTTGTATAAATCTAAAATCTCAAAATATTACTTCAATTTATAAAGTTATTGTATACAAAGCCATGATCATGTAGTATCACATAATTCTACACATTGAGGAACGTATTACACACCTGAATTAAAGAATTAGTGGCTTTAATCCTACTATTACACTTGTTTTAACATTTCTCCACTTTAAGTTGAACTAGAATCCTATTATGACATGCTTTGAACAATAGAATTTTGATCATAAATCTCTAATTAATTCAAAAAATCAATGTAAAAAGGATTAAGGAAATAAAAACTGACCGAACTAAAAGGCCAATTCCTTTCAATTAACCTTCAACTAAATATTAAACTATTAATTTCCTCTTTCAACTCATTGAATTTGTTGTCACCAATCTCTACAGCATATGCCCTCAATTTTAATGTTTGACTTTGATTTACGCACCCCTTTTCTAGTATATTTTTTGCATTCTTTCCCTCGATTTGTAACTAATTCTATTTCCATTTACCTCCTTGGTTAAGCTAAAAATTATCTATCAAAATAGAAAATTTGACTCTATCTTAGTCCATTTCTCTCTCTCATTCTTCTCTTACACGTTGTGCCATTCCTTCTTTTCCTATCTCTCTCTCTTTTTTTTTCTAGTTTGTCTTCCATTTCCACTCATCCCTTAGTCCCTAATCAAAAGAAAAAGGGCAATTTAAGGGAGCTTGATTCAATTTTTTTATTAAAATGGTAAATTTTCTTTAAGTTCTTTTTTCTTTTATTCCTTTTTAACTTATATTACTCACTTCAACTTCCCTCTTATATCTTCATGTTACTCTTTTATATACATATGTATATACAAAACCTTTTTTATACATATATTAAGGATCATAAAACTAATTTTAATAAACTAACCCTTTTTTTAATTAATAACCTTTTATCATGTCTAACTAGGTTAGTTAGACCATTGAGCATTCACTTAGTCTTAGTTTTTTTTAATGTTAGACATCTGATTGAGGATGAATACCATAGTAAAGTGAAGTCAAATACCCTAGGCTTCTTGCAAATTTTCTCTAAATTCTTAAAGCAAATCCTTAAATCCTGATATATTATGATTGAAAATGGCACTCCATGTGATCTCATGATCTCATTAATATAATTTTTGCTAATTTTTCTAAAGAATAATTTATCCTCATAGGAAAAAAAATGAGCTGACTTAGTTAGCATATCCATAATTATCCATACCTAGTCCCATTTTTTCTTTGTAAATGGTAATCCACTAATAAAATCTATGGTGACTTGGTCTTATTTCCATTTTGGAGTAGATATAGGCTACAACAAGCTAAAAAGGACTTGGTGTTCTACCTTAACTTGCTAGAATATGAGATATTTGGTTGCATAATATGCAATATCCTTTTTCATCTCATGCCACCAATAAAATGGCTTCAGGTGTTTATACACTTTAGTACTCCAAGGATGTATAGAATATGAAGACTTCTGTGCTTTTTCAAGGATGCTCTTCTTTAGATCTTCAATATTTGGTACACATAATCTCCCTTTATAATATAAATAATCATCTCTCAATTGATGATCTCTTGGCTTCCTTTCTTAGATTGATCACACTATGTTCATTACCTTATTATCATTCTTTTATACATCTTTTACTTATTGTAGCAAGCCTGGTTTAACTTGCAATTTAGCTAATAAGGCTTATCATCCATAAATTTCAATTTGACATTCATTGCCTTTAAAGCTACTTCATAAAAATCATTACATTAGATACATAATTATGAAGTTGAATAATTGTAATAACATTGGTCAAGTTCAACTTTCATATTACTTGACATGAATTTCTAACTCAATGCATCAACTCACCTTACCTATGGTAGTCTATCAAGAAATCATAATCTTTTAAAAGTTCCATCCATCAACATCATCTCAAATTAAGCTCTCTCTAAGTGGGCAAATGCTTGAGGCTTTTTATGGTTAGTGTAGATATAACACTTCTCTCTATACAAATAGTGTATCCAAATTTTCAATACAAATACTCTAGCCGCGAATTCTAAATCATAGATTGGATAATTCTTTGTATATGGCTTTAGCTACCTAAAAGCATATGCAACTAGTTTGCCTTCTTGCTTAATTACACAACAGACTCTATTTAATAATGTATTACTATAGGTTATAAAATCTCTACCTAAGATTGGCTATGTAAGGATTGGAGCCCCAGTCAACATGGTTTTTAATTTATTAAAGCTTTCTTGATATTTATCATTCCTCTTATGAGGCAATCATAAAAATCCCTTGATAAATGTTTTAGAGTAACCATCTAATCATAGGAAACTTCTCAGTTCAATCACATTCCTAAGTAGCTTCCACTTAAGAACAACCTCAACTTTTTTTGGATCAACCTTTATCCTATTAATTGATACAGTGTGCCTTAGGAAAACTACGTCACTTGGTTAAAACTCACATTTACTAAACTTGGCATAAAGCTACTTCTCTTTTAATGTTTGCATTACAATTATGAGATTCTTATCATGTCCTTCTCTATTTTAGAATAGACAATAATGTCATTAATAAAGACAACAACAAATTAATCGAGGTAAAGTTTAGAGACTTAGTTCATCAAGTTAATAAATGCTATTAGTGTATTGGTAAGACCAAATGGCATTACTAGAAATTCATAGTGGCCATAGTGAGGTATGTGAGCTATCTTTAATACATATGCCTCTTCAACCTTGAGCCGATTATAGCGTGACCTTAAATATATCTTAGAAAAGACTTTAACACATTTAAGTAGATCAAACAAATAATCAATTCTAGATAAGGGATATTTTGCTCTTGATGATGAATTTGTTAAGCTATCTATAATCTATAGACAATCTAAATGACCTATCCTTGTTTTTCCATAAACAGTACTAGTGCATCCTAAAATGATACACTAAGGCATATGAAACCCTTAACAAGTACCTCTTGTAGCTATACCTTTAATTCTTTGAACTTTGCAATTTCCATTCTATAAAGGGCAAAGGATATTGGTGTTGTGCCTAAAACCACCTCAATAACAAATTCAAATTCTCTCACTAGATGTAATCTTGGTAATTCCTCAGGAAATACATTAGAAAAATCACATATAGTGGGTATCTACTTGATATTAGGCTTAATTTGTCTAACATCCACTACATGTGCTAAATAAGCTTCACAAATCTTTTCTTATCAATTTCTTTGTAATAGTGGAAGAGATCATATTAGAAAGGAAATATCATCTCTCAACCACAACTATTCTTTTTAACCTACCTTTAGCCTTTAATATGATTCTCTTTAATCAACAATCAACTATTGCCTAATGTTTTGATAGCCAATCCATACTCAGAATAAAGTTAAACTCATGAAATATAAACTCAATTAGGTTAGCTAAAAATTCATACCATTGTACTTTTAATGGACAATCTCTATATACTTTGTTTACTATGACATAATATCCTAAAGAATTGGTTACTAAGATTTTTGTGTTTAAATTATCTGCATGCAATTTCCTCTAATGTGCCAATGCAGTGTAAATATAGGAATGAGTAGATCATGGGTTTATCAAGGCATAAGCTATACTATTGAAGATGTAAAAAGTATCTGTAATAACATTTCGAGCATCCTACTCCTCTTTGCTCTGATGGCATGCTATCTGGCTGAAGCTTTAGCCTTTGGTCTATCTACTATCTTAGATCTAGATCTCTATCCATCAATTGTCTATTGGTTTTATTTCTATGGGTTCATGTATCATATACATGGTGGAATAACTCATAAAACCATAATAAAGGATTGATTTTGGCCATTAATTGTATTTGAAACTTTTAAAGAAGTAATTAGAGTTACTTATCATTTTAAAATTGATCAGTTGATTTTCATTGCATCGGCTTATATCAAACCACAATGTCCAAAGTAGAACACCTCTAGAAGTAATCCAAACTAGAGGGCATAGAAAGAATTAGCATAGATTTATGGTTACAATTGCCAAAAATTCTTTTTAGACTAGTTGAAGAATTTTAGCTATCACGATAGAGGAAGAGCATAAACTTTTTTTCTCTTAGAGGCTATCTTATACATTTTTAGACCTTAGTTTTAAGAGACTTTATATAGTCTCTTAAACCCTTAAATCACATGTTTTAAGGATGGGTTTATTGGCCAATTACTTGTTAATCAATAAGGAAAAAATGAGTGGGCTCTAGTGAATGCTTCTATAATTTACGCAGAAGGCCTTAAAGAGGCCTTATACATATTATGTCTCACATAATTATGGCCCAGTATTTAATTATGTATTATTCATAACTCTTATAAATATAATTGAATCCTATTTGACCTAAATAAAAGCTAGTAAGACCTTCATAAATGTATTTGTGCAGAAGGCCTCTCTTTGGGTCTCTATGCTGAACATTTCAACATATAATCTTGTTTGCCTTCATTTTTCATATTTTCCTATTTTCATGAGAAAATAATAATATCATACTTTATTATAACTATAATTTAATCTTTTTTCCCTTGCTCTATAAGTGTGTGACCTTATGGTTTTTATAACAACTTGGTAGTACATGTAATTTGGCAAGTTCTAGATTAACTAGCCTTATATGCTTTAAATTCTTTTAAATCATAATTATTAATCTGTACTAATAATCCATTATTCATGTACAAAGTCATGAGCAACCTTTAGTCAAGCATCATGACCACCCAAGTGATAGAAAAGTGAGTGGTTCATTATAACCCTTCCAAAGATAGATATTATGTAGTAAGTCCTTTCACTATACTTTATTTCATTTAAGTTTATATTATAAATGTATGCCAACTCTTTAAAACCAAAGTACATTTAATCTGATATTATTTATTCTTTATTCATTAAATACCCTTTGTAAGTCTCATTTACCTTGGCATTTGACTCCAGCTAGAGATTTCTAAACAAAGTAAGTATAAGATTAGTAAAATGAACTTCCCATCATAAAATTTAAGATAGTAAATCCTTTATTAGTTACTGAAATATCTTCAAGTATTTTGATGTACTCAATCTCTAAGCTATGTATAACCTTTAAAAAGAGTAAAAGTAATGAAGTCAAAGTACACCAATCATTACTTATGATACCATAGTGATCTCAAGTCTAAAGATAATTTGCACTATTGCTATGCAGAGATTTATTTCAATAACATAGATTTATTATCTACGTGAAAATATATGAGTAATCTCTAATGTACTTGTTCTTCTAACAATCATCCACATGTTAACTTTAATCATCTCTATGATCACAAATTATGAGAATTGCTGCTTAAACTCTTCAAGAAGTATAACATATGCTAGTCTGTCTATATTTAATAATATCCCATCTTGTTAAATACTATGACTAGGGATGGTTTAGGTAGTAACATATTTGCATACAATAAATATCTCATATCATAAACTCTTTACGATTGTTTTTATATTGTGCTTATATGCCAAGGACTTCATCAATTCGTTTAAGTCATAAACATATAGATGTAATTAAACATTAGCACAAATCAATGAAAAATGCCTTTATGAATTCATAAAATGAATAATATATACATAGAAAGTTTTTTGCTTCTTATAATTAAGCTTTAGGGCATACACTAAGATTGTTCCTCACCTTTCTCAAATCTCTTGCCTCTTTGTGTTCTTGGTGTAATAGTTAAAGGATTCTTATTCCGTAGATAGTCTTTAACAAGATTATCAATAGAGCCATAGATGAAATAGGCTTTAATAACCTTTTTTCACACTCTCTCATGATTCTTCCCATAGTGATGACTGGGTTTAGGAACTAGTACTATGGCTACAACACCTAAGGTAGTAGTTATAAAAGTCTATTATCCCCATCTATATGTAGATCCCTACATCTACTTTTGAGTAGGTGTCTAAATATGGGACTGAGACTATGCATGTGTTTTAGAACCCTTCTAATTCTCGCTTACTGGTGGGGATGAACTTGATTAGCCCTAAAGCCTTTTATGTTGTTCTCAGCTTCTATTGTTGTGCTGAATCTTTTATACAATCAATGTTGTAGAAATAAGCTAAGGAAATTCTCTTATCTTCATAGTAGCCAAATGGAGTTAGATATCATCATTTAAACATGCTTGAATCTCTTACACCTTTCAACTTCTCTGGGGATGATCTACTTGGCATACTGGCTAAGTTTTGCAAATTCTTTCTCATATTCCACCATTGATCCATGCTTCTATCTCATAGATAAGAATTCTCTCCTTTTCTCCTCTAGATAATTCTCTGTAATGTAATTCTTCTTAAATTCTTTCAAGAAAAAATTACAGGTCCAATTGGCTAGTTGGACTTAATCTAACACAATTTAGGCTCTGCCATAGTAGAGAGGTGTAACATATCAAATTTTCTTCAAGTGTGCATTGGAGTTGATAAAGGAAATTAATACTCTACAGCTACTGGATTATCATTAGATATACCACAAAAATATATAACCTCTATTTTCTTTCCCTTAAGATATATCTTCTGTAAAGTCCAATGTTGGTTGTGCTTATGGCTAGGTAGAAAATTTTGTGGCCTACCTTAATAAATAAATAATCTAGTGAAGCAAGGCCTACTAAAGCTGCATGGAATGTCTAGCATAAATTTGTATAGATCCATCAGGTGATCTCCTTAATACCTCCCTTATGATCAAGGCATGGCTCTCTACTTCCTCCTCCACAACCCACTAAGAGGAGCAATCCATCTATAGCTTATCAAGAAGGAAAAGCAACTTGTATGAGTTTTAGCAATATTTTGGTTAATGTAAGGATTTTTCACACAGGTGTGTCATGCATATGAATTAGGTTTATACCTAGGAATGCCTAAAACTAGGACCTGAACCACTAAATTTGCTTACCTATATCCGATGTGGATATAGATAAAAATGCTATAATCAGTGATACTAATGGCCAATCCTATTATTACCCAATTTATTAATTGATTATACATTGGTTCATTAATCTTTATTTGATCTAAATCTATCATTAACCATTTATTTTCTTATGTTTGTTGATAAGGGTCATGGTGCTAGAAATTTTAGCAGCATAACGGTTGTCTAGGAGCACTACCCCAAATAGTAATTGTAAGGAAATAACACTCCCAAATATTTAACATCTCAACTAAACTCTATTGTACAATTCTCATATAAAATCTAACCCAATTCATCATTTACGCATCAATGCACAATATGAATTAACTCACACATAAAAATATTCACATTTCATTTTTAACATTTTAAACATTTCCTTATACATACATACTTAAGTACCAATATTTACATTGCATTCATTTACATATACTTTATCTATTACATTCGATTAAACATGTATATGCATATGTAAATTTGAAACAAAATCAAAAAGACAAAAAGTGAAAACTTACACAAGGAAAAAAACATCTTTAAATCTTTAATATGCTAGGGCTTGTTTACTAATCAATTGCTATATTCATTCTTTAATCTTTATCTACAACCTATGTGTCACAAAGAAAAATGATTCGCTAAGACTAGGCTTAATGGTGTGTTATAACTTTATAACTAAAGCATATACAATTTACATGCATATAGCATTTAACAATTTTAAATTATTATTAAGTTGTTTAATTATTAAGCCATGTTAATTGTAAAACTTAACTTCCTTTTTCCTTAAATAAGATTCTTATAAACAATTCCATGTATGTATCCTATTTTTCATACAACTATATTATTACATATTTACAAATTATAAATTGTAATTAATTACACAAATTCTATTTATGTTATAATTTTGTAATTAATTACTTATCATTACTCATTTATTCATAATTATTATTAAATGTAATTAAATGTTACTATTTTACATTAGATTGCCCCAATAATCTTAATATAGTCATTTCTAGCTACATTAATAGGACACTACTAAGTAATACTATACTCACCATATGAGGCCAATATTGTACTGGAATATCCAATCATATGGTAAACAATAATGCAATACAATACAATCCATTTATCAATAAATCAATAAGGCATATAGTGCCCACGTGCAATAAGGCAAAGCACCATAATTCAATAGGCACTAGTAAGCTAATAATAATAGTTGCAATTAATAATCTCTATTTGCTAGCTAGTCTATCCTAAGCTCTAATATCTATCCTAGGCTTTTCAAGGCATTATTAATTGAATAATTTTTTTCTTTTTAGTAAATGAATTCAACAACACATCTATTCATTCCATAGAATTTTAATTAAGTATTATGTAATCAATGTGATAATAATTCTTTACATAATAACATATTAATATAGTGAAAATAATAGTTCTCCTCATATAAGACACGTGTGTGTATATGTGTATGATTTAAAATTTTGTCTTCTAAAACATTTAATCACATTATGGTCATTTTTACATTTTATTTCTTCTAAGCAAATTTTTCAGCCAAGATAGCATTTCACACTATTTCTCGTAATTTCATCAAATAAATCTAACTATACTATTTGTTATTTAGCAATATTCTCTTTAATACCTACACACACAAAAAATTTTCACACAAATATTTTCAAATTCCACCATTTTTACTTCTATCATTCTTTAAGTTACAAATTTTCAATTCAGTCCAATAATTAGTGAAAAATTCTACTAATTACAATTTCGTCCCATATGGATTATTCATTCTAATTTTTTCAATTTCCATTCTTTTTGCTTTTGTTGTTGATATTATTCCCTAAATTTACAATTCCACCAAAAATTTGAAAAATTAACATTTTAGTCCTAAAATTCCTAATAATTTGAAATTTTGGCCTATATTAATTTTCCATTCTTCATTATCATTTTTCACTAATTAACAGTTTAATCACAACTATATAATTTTAATTGCAAGATTATACCAACAACTTAACCTAATTACATACATAATCCTTGCATTAATTACGACATATAAAATAAATGTTGTAATTATAAAAATAAAATGCACTTAAATTTTATTATCAGAATATTTTTCTTCAAACTTCAAAATAAGTAATCAACCTTCCACTACTATTTATGCTTTTTCCTTATTAGTTTTATCACCTATTTTTTGCACTATTTATTTCATATGCAACATCATCTTTCCTTGTAATTTATCCCTAAAAATTCGAAATTATATAAAGAAATACAAATTAGAGGCTTCAGCATTGAGTTAGAGAGTGGTTTGGTGTGAGAAATTTAAAGAAAAAAGAAGTTAAAATAGAGGTGTTCCATGAAGAAGATAGTGTCAGCCATGGCACCCAAAACAAGAAGAATTGGTTTCAATTTTTGTAAAAGATGACATACAATTATGGGTTTTATATTTACAAATGTATTATTAAGATTTAAACTTATATTTTAATTCAACGGCTATGATCTCTTCTATTAAAAAAATTCTTCTATTTATTTATTTATTTTTATTCTTTCATATTTCTAGAATCTAAAATTTTTATGCACATATTTAATTAAATCAATGGCCTGAGTAAATTATCTACTATTTAATCTATGGGTCATTATTAATTCCTATATAAATACTTATATTTTTCTTCTTTTTATTTTTTTCTCTTTCTTTAATTCAATTTTTATTCTTAAATTATTAATTCTTCAAAAAAATATTGCTTGTCATAATTTAAATTGCCCATTAATTATTTTAATTTCATCAAAATTTGACTTTCGAGTGAACTAGGTTAGAAGTACTGTAAAAAGTGTAATGGCTTCGATATGTTACTATTTATTCAGAACTATGACCTAGATTTTATTTTTGACTTCTAATTGCATTAACAATCCCATTTTCCTTTCAAATCTTAACCCTATTATAAATATGAATAATACTTCCTATTGGCCACAAATATATTGCTTGGGTTTTCAAAAAGCACTATTCACGACTCGAGATTTTTAGGGTGTTACAATGTAGATAACTAATTATGAGTTTCTACCCATGGGGGAACTGATCCCATGAATATGGCAATTATTGCGACCCTTTCTTCTTTAATGTGAATTTACCTTTTGCTAATAGAAATATGTGTTGTAGGCAAAGTTAGAACACAATTAATGAGATTCTCTAACTTTAATCGACATTCTTTATTCAATAAAATACACAACAAATTCCATACAAGCTTTCAATCCCCAAGTGAAATGTTTATATGTTATTCCCAAGCATTGTATAATAAATTCAACCATATCATCTTCTAGAAAAAGTTGTTAAAACACAACAAGCTAGTTAGAAATAGCTTTAACTTTCTATCTGTAAGTTAAAATGATGTCATTCTTATGCTCTAAAATAAATACTTGAGAACATTGTTCTTTAATTTAAGGTTTGGAACCACTAGCATAGACTCAAATAAGCTTGTTGTAAGCTTTTGTTAGTAGTCAAACTCTAACAATTTGAGAAAGAATAGTCTTGAAAACTAAAGATATAATTTAGCTAAGGACTAATTAATCCTTTTGAAACCAAATAGAGATATTAGAATTGGGTTAGCCATTAGAATTTAACTTAAATGGCCTAATGGAATCGCTTTTAATATGATTCAAGAAAACCACACTGATGTCACATAGGAAGAAGTTATGCATTCTACAAAATGAAGTAGGTTGAGATTAGTTTAGTAGGAAGTTAATAAAACATATTAAGAAAGTAGCATATTTAGGAGAGTAGAAACATATTAGAATTGGAAGCTAATTAAATAACATCATAATTCAACTTAGACAGCATAGTGGAATCACCTTTAATATAATTCAATAAACTATACCCATGATACATGGGAACAAGTTATACATTCTAGAGAATGGAGTTAGTAGAGGTTATCTTAGTAGAAAGCTAATGAAATATATTTAGAAGAGTAGAAATAATATCATTATTGGCCATTATAGAAATAGAATAGTAAAATAGAGGAATAATAAATGATTAGAACATAAAAGATAAAAAATGCATAGGTTAGTTTAACCTTTTATGGCTTTGATACTGGGTAAAAAATTGACATCCTCTTGTATTTGTTGTAATGTTGAATTATGTATAGATAAATTTCAAGTTACGAGTATAATATGTAAGCAATTACAATAAGGAAGGAATTTATGTTAGAAAGTTACAACAAATCAAATCCTAACAAAATCATATCATAATTAGATGATTACAGCTAATATGACAATCAAATCATATCTAGATCATGATTTGAGGTGTAATAGAGTAGTCTTGTGACACCCTCTACCGGACTCCTAAAGAAATCTGACAAGCGATACACTTCTCGCCAGTTCACCCATCCTGAAATTACCCCAAGTCTGCACTCTTTAACACTTAGGGACGATTTTATAACTTTATCAAATATTTCCTAATTCCTCAATTTAACCTTTAATCATTCTCATACAAGGTACAATAGACACAGGAAACCATCTAACAGACACTTTACATGTTATAGAAAATTAGGTAGCACAACGGCTACTCGGGTGATATTCTGAATTTTTTTCACCTGTAAAAACTCTTCTATAATTACTATCAATCTAACTTCTTCTCCTAGACCCTTCTGGTCCTCTCAATAACTGTATCAGAGATCAGTAAACACATCACAATCACATAGTGCCTCAGGCTCACATTTAGCAGAAAACCATAGAAAATAAGCCATTCAGCTAAATAACCTATTTATATACATCACACCTACTCTTTATATATATATAGACATTAGCAGCTTCTAAGCATGCTAAACCCATAACTTATAGTGTTTACATAAGTTTTGACTAACGAAACAAAGAAAAGACATTTATGTACCCTTCACAATCTATGTTGAGGTAAGTTAAGTATGATATACATGTTATGGCATAGTATATGTGTGTGAGATTAGCATGGCATATTGTGCATGAAATGTGTAATATGAACTTGGCATGAAATATGTAAACATGTGTAAGT